>JACCGJ010015119.1:0-26425 GCA_013407085.1 Atriophallophorus winterbourni | reverse complement strand
CTTTTTTACTCTCGCGTAAGAGGAATTTTTGGTTAATTAGGCTAAAGTTTTGTCTTGCTCTCGCAATGAGGTGTCTAGCCTGTTCATTAAAATTGAGAGAAGAGGAGTATCTAAATCCAAAGTCCCTAATTTCTGCAGAAGGTGTGATGGTTGAGCCATTCATCATGAGTGTGTTAGAAGGGATTGAACAACGTAATCCCATATTTTGTGTCTTAGAAGCAGAAAATTCTAATCCCCATTGTGAGCCCCAGTTAGATAGAGAGGCAAGATCACGGTTAAGGGATATCAGAGCCTGTGCCACTTCACCAGGAGGAGGTGTTATGACGACTTTTATGTCATCCGCGAAGATAAATAGCTTAGAGTGATCTACAACATTTTGTAGATCATTAACATAGATAAGAAAAAGAAGTGGACCTAGAACGCTGCCTTGAATTACGCCACTTGGAATCGGCTGATTAGTTGAGGTAACACCATTAACGTGAACCGAACGTGTTGTTTCTCGAAGTCTTATAACACGACCAATTTTTACAGGTTGGTGAAGCTGTATATCTCCGTCAGTGTCCGTCGCGCATAATAATGTTGCGTCACACCGCAGGAGTCTACCAAGATGGCTCGTTCTTTCGCTGTGCAAGTCGAAAAGGACAGTAAAGGTCTTGAAGACTTACGATATTGCGCTTAATTAAGGATCATTTAATTTTGATGTCATTGGTTTCAGAGAACCAGTCACATCGTAAAGCGGAAAGCCGTACTGCATTCTAGTCAACTCGATTTAGATTACGACAGAGTTTAACGGGTATTTGACGTGAGTTAGTAAATTGGCAAGTGCTTGATTATCATAACACGGAATCACATGACACCTTACTCACATAAAGTTTTCAGGCAAAATTACATCAAAATTCGTGATATGTTGATGAATGACGGGTAAGTGACTTTCGCTTCAAGTTTCGTCATCGCACGAAAAATGGATTGAGCAAAGGAACTCTGCTTAGGTTCAACACAGAAAGACCAGGACCGATGCTTCCTGGTAACAATTTTGCCGAATTCGCAACGAAGTAAACACTCTTAACAAGTAGGACAAGCAACATTACCATCGCTTTATATCTTTGAAAATAGCAGGAAATCCTGAATTGCTATATCGGATTGTCGATGCTCGGTCTAGCGTGAAATTAGAAGAGTTTTCGGTTCTTACTGACGTTGGATTAACGGTCTCATCAAAGATAACGACTGATACTCTCCCTCAATTTTTGCTGAAGTGTTTAGTCTATTTGCGATTAGATCGACTGGAAAAATACCGCCATCAACGCTCTCGAAAAAGCTGACTGAGATCGAGATCAATTCAGCGATTATAGAACGACATTTGTGTGGAATGTACCCTAGGAAATCCTCTGGAGCGGACGGAATCAATCCGACCATACTGATTAGCAGCTGTGTGAACCTTTATGTGAATTTTATAAACATTCTCTAACCGAAGGAGTGGTACCAACAGAGTGGAAGACAGGGGTAATTTAACCTATCTACAAAGGTGGTAGTCGTTCAGATCCGTCAAACTACAGTTCTGTCAACCTAATTCCTGTGTTATCCAAACTTCTAGAGCATATAGTGACTTAAAAAAATAGTTCATCACTCGGAATCACAGAATAAGCTATCTGTAGCGCAGCATGGTTTTTGTAAATCTCGTTAATGCTTGACAAAATTGTTGACGGTGTTGAACGACTGGACTCCAGCGGTCAAATAAGGAGCTAGAATCCACACTTGCTATCTGGATAGTCTAAACCTTTTGACCGAGTTGATCACGTTCGAAAACTATAAAAGATGAAGCAGATGGGCATCAGCGTACAGCTACTCATATGGCTTCGAAGTAACCTCAGTGGGTGCAAGGCGATCTTTCGAATCAACGGGGTACGATCACAGGTTATTCATGTCACTAGTGGTGTACCGTAAGGTTCAGTCATCTAGCCAGTACTTTTCTTGGTTTACATCAACGACCTACCAGAGACGCTCTCATGCAATGCGATTATCTTTGCTGAGTATATTAAACATTGGACGGGGACAAAATCAACTGCGGACGGTGTACCGGTGTAATGTGCTCTATAGGCTCTGGATGAGTGGTCGGTACGAAATAATTTGTCATTCAATTTCCAAAAACGTCAGGTGTCGCAAATTGCTAAGCCATTCCAGTACCAATATCACTTTGGGCAGACGTTTTTCAGATGGACCGAGTCGGAAAGCGATCTTGGCTTCTTGGTATGCGGCAGCCTGGATAACAGCCTGCATTTTGAGGTCATTTTCAAGCGTACTTTCGAGCTTCTAGGTATGCTGCGACGGATTTTTGGAACCTTCTCGCCTGGAACATTGCCCAACATCATGAAAGCCTAATTAATTCCAACCATGGAGCACGCATAACAAGCTTGGACTCCGTGGTTAAAAAGGATATATTATTGCTTGATAAAACATAACATCGTGCAAACAAACTCGTAAGTTGTTTCCCGGAACTAACGTACGAGGAACGATTGCAATAACTAAGAGTCTCTACTTCCCTTCAAAGAAGCCTTCGAAGTGATGTGATACTAACAACCAAAATAACAAATACCCCTTATCATAAACCAAAATATTCATTTGCATGCTTTTCCGTCACATGTAATTGAACAGGTTGGTCGTACCAGCCTTATCCAACAGTGGCATACAAGCGCTCCTTGTTTACCCCATATCATAATTTAAAACAATTATTGGAATATCGTGAGTCACGACATACAGGCAGCCACTCAGCGATAATACAAATTCCTCTTTCCCGTGTCAGCTGTCGACGATGTTTTTATTGTGTACGTGTCTGTTTTATTTGGAATGACCACCCTGGAACACTTGTCACCGCCACCAGCGTCGGACAGTTCATTTGAAATATGGATACTTATTTGATTCATAACGATTTAACGACACCTGCGTATTGGCTTATGGTAAGCAATCAACTGGATTATACTTGAGATAACATGTTCATTTTAAACGTTTTTCATGAAAGAATATATACTACGATATGGAGGTTGTAAAGCTAAGTGCTTTATGTGACCATAAATTATTTATTCATCTTGAATCTTCTTAAATAAATTACAAAGTGGTTCGCATAATTGACTCCCGCAATTCATGATTGCAGGCGTGATTCCGTCAGCTCCCGCGGACTTGTTACATTCAGCCTGCGTAGGTTTTGGTGCACTATTCCAGAATGATTGCATATGTCACATATAGTCTCCGGCACAATTGGTGCTAACAATTCCGATGGTTGTAATGCATACTTGGGGTGAAAAATCGTAAATAAAAACTTGTGAGAGCATCAGCGGTTTCCAACACAGAATCAGTTAATCCGTTTTCTGTCATCATCGAAAAAACACAGGGTTTTAGTTTCGTAGTGTTGTTGACGGTTCGACAAAAGGCAGTTTATGATATAATATATAATATATATATATATATATATATATATCTATTATATCTAATATTCATCATATATATTTTCTAATCTATATATATATATATATATATATATATATATATATATTCAAAGATTTGCAAATAGCATTCCGAATTTAACGCACAAAATACTAATATCCTAGGAAGTGAGAAGAGCATGTTCGAACAGCAGGAAATATTTATTCAAAATACTCCGTATTAATTCAAAAGTATACAGCGATTTAGAAACACAAACTGCTGATGAGCAGCGTAAGAGTGATCATATTGAAACCTTCAAGGTTGTCAAAGGATTAAGCTGTCTCGAATTCGATGTTTTCTTTTGGTTCGCTCTTCTGTTTGGTACAAGAAAGCACAGTCCCAAGCTAAGTAAACAAGCACCAGGCTGGAATCCAGAACGTATTTCATTGGAATCCGTGAACTAGTCGCTGTAATTGCGTTCAAACATGAACTGGACGAACGGTAGCGGGTGCTATTTTTGGATCATTAACCTTGGGATTAAATCCCTCCCTATTTACTGCCAAAAAACAGCAAAAATATTGTAAACATCTATTTGAAACACACGACAGTGTTTCTTTGTTTTTTGTCGAAATTAACGTTGTCAATCGTCTTTTCATTCGCTTGCACATGAAACATTCATTAACTCCCACACCTTTCGTTGTTGAGACCTCGCCCATCTTCCATTCACAGGTCCACATTTCTGTGCTCCCTAAGAATCAATCCTGATAGAGACAGGTCCTTCAAAAGGATTTGGGCATTCGTTTCAAATAAATTAAATATCCCCATATGCTACTTCTATTTTTACAGCACGTACGCACTTCTTTAGCGAAAGGGTAGTGAATCATTGGAACTGTCTGCCCAAAGAGGTAGTTTGTTCTACTTCAGTAACGTGCTTCAAATATAGACTAGACTCGATCTGGCGCTCTGTGTTTCCCAATCTTAAAGTTGTTCTTCAATTTGTCGTTGGAACGCACTAATGTCTCTCCTCACCTATTGGGTGAGGGATTTTTTCCGTTGCATTCCAGCCAAAGTCATACCAGAAGAATATTGAACCTACTATTCGAAGTGGTGGACGCTCTTTTGGCTGACCACCGGAAGTATTCCGGACGCTTGATTAGTGACTGTGCCACATATCGTCGTGTGCAAATTGAACTGAACTGAACAGCATCATTATTAACGAGGCGCTTCCTAAATACTATCCGGATAATCTCTTGGCGTCGCGATCGTCCACAATGAGATAAGACGTTTAGACAGTGGTGGTTGCTTCTCTGCAGCTTTCCACCGGAACGAATTCCGGACGCTCGATTGGCTGGTTAGCCACTTACTGTCCTGTGCAACTGAACTGTACTGAACTGAACTGAAAACAATGCGTGTACTCTGAAGAATTTTGATAGTTAATTGATTAGCTTAGGACTCAGCGATTAGTCTTCTATTTCTGTTTTAATTTTTTCTATTTTCTCTAATCTCAGAAAGCACTTTGAAACACTTGTCATGACAATATTTTAATTTGATAAGCCTCCTTAACTTAAATGAACTGTCATAGTTATGTCGCGCTTTTTTCAAAACATGTACTGATATTTGGTGAATCCATAGGAAAGCGTATACTCAATTTTTATATAAAAATTTTCACAGTGCTCTTATTTTCATGGTAATTTTTCTTACTTCAAAGTTCTCATAATTTTTATCCAATAAATTTTTAGGTATAACTCATGCTGCTGAAAATTAGTTTTGATTCGGTTCATTTTATAAACCCTATCAGGCTCAAACTGGATTTTCTATGAGTTCTAAAAAATCAGCTATACAATTCCAAATGCAGCAATTTTTTCGCTCTTTTAGTTAGTGAATCATTGAGTCATTGCTAAACTTCAGCTGAAAATTTTAATTTCTATTGCAATACATTTTTCCTACCGCAAACTAATTTCTTCAAATACAGAATCTGTGTATCAGTGTGTATCAGTGCATGCTTCTTCCCAAGATTTTCAAAGCCTTTCCACTTTTCGGGGGCTTTCATGCCCAGCCATCTGCGCGCTTATTATGGACTTCCATCTCAGAATGTCACGGCCGCTTGCATTTTGTAGCTCCACAAATTAATATGACTAATTATTGTTCAAAAGCACAACCTTGTCCACTAAATTTTTACTGTTTTATGGCTTAATGTAATAAATCTTACTACCCATCTGATGACAACAAATTATTTGATATCGGTTGTGAAATAAAGCGGAGGACGTGGTTCAATGGTTTATTGTGGTGTATAAGCGTAGCTTAAAAATAGCCACAGGCTGGTATGAACAGTGTGGTGGAGATAAAATAGTGAGTGTCATCTGTACAGGGACGGGGAGGCCTTATAGCGGGCCACACTCGCTTTGGAATTGCGCCTCTTTTTATATTGCGAGGCGGTAGCAGGAGAATACGGAGGCATCAGGGTGGCGTTAGACCTGAAACAAGTAAAACTGAAAGGTGGTTAGGAAGGGAATGAACGGAGTGATTAACACAATTGTTCTGGTAATGTTAATTTTTTAGCGATTCCAAAATAAAATCATTCATATTATCGTTATGTAAGGCTGTGCCGAAACATCATAGTTTTTCTACAAATCAATTACAGTAAAAATGAAAAACCGCATCGTAAATTAATTGAATGGTTAAAAACAAAATCTTGATCTAGGCCATACGCAGAGTTAGAGACCACACGTAGACTAAAATGATGTCATGCTACCCAGCTAATTCGCTTAAATATAATGCACGACAATATGCTGCTAAAACTGCTCAAAAATGTTCGTGAATTATATTCAGGACGCGGTAGCGATCGATTGTCTTTTATTCGCGGATGATCTGAAACTGTGGGCCTCTGTCAGTTCCTGCAATGGACACAAGCAACGGCAACAAGCAGTTGATGACTTAGTCAGTTGGACACATCGCTGGTCACTATTTATCAATGAGGACAATACAGTAGTCATGCGCACTGGTGGTGAATACTTTATTGGAGGTAAGCCTATTAGAGCGGTGACGGTTTAAAAAGACTTAGGGATTCTGGTTATGGATTCCTTGAAGTCGAAGGCTGACACTTGTCGGAGAATAGGCAGCGCTACCATGATGCTCTGGGCTATTCGTCGTTCATTTGCGTCCATTACCCCGCAAATGTTCCAGACACTTTTCTCTGCGTACATTCGTCCTCTGTTGGAATATGGGCTACCTGTTGCATTCTCTCAGTCTAAAGGCGAATGCGACTCCTTGGAGAGGGTTCAAAGGAGGGGCACTAAGATGGTTTGTGGAGTGCGCCAACTCGCGTACGAGGATAGGAGGAGCTTACTGAAACTCTACCCCCTAGAACTTTGAAGGGAAAGATTTGACATGCTCCTGTCACGCCGTATTCTTCTCGGTCAGTATGGAGACGAGTTTATCCAGTACTTCCGATTAGTAGGCGAGTCGAGGACATGACTTTAAGTTGTAGAAGCCTAGAAGGCTGAAGCTGAGTAATGCGAGCACGCTATCCACGCGGGTGGTAAACACTTAGAACTCACTACCGAAAGGGCTCCTGTCACTACCATCTGAACAGCTATTCTAAAGCGCGTTGGATCAGCATTTGTTGAGACGGATGGACTTGATCCGCGGAGTGATATAGTGGTGTTCCTCTACTCTCGGGGTTTGCCTTGTCAGCAGAAGTCACCCATGTCTATTAATGTGATTAAGCTTAAACGGAATTTTATCCCTTCTGCTTTCGATTCAGAAGAAGAAGAAGAAAAACCTAGGTCACAGTCTGGATTTCAGTAATTTTAACCCGTCCATTCTATTCGCCTGATATCTGGCTCATTGATTACTTTTTCGTTATATCCTTTTAAAACTGTTCATTTAAGATGAGGCATTTTAAAACTACGAAAGTATAGTTCGATAATTTTAATTGCGAAAATGATGGTAAGTTTTCTAAACCTGGATATATTATTCAGAAAATATATTGAACCATAAATCTTATTTCGGTTTTCATAAGCTCTGACAGGGCATTTCGTTAGAGATGAAATAACGATGGAACATGCACGATTTGTGACACTCACATGTTCAGATGGTGTTCGCTGAATTCACATTGCTTCTTTTAGACGCGTTCTTGTCAAGATAGATGAAGTTTTGACCTATAGTCTTTGGCTAAACTTTCCAGATAAAAATAATCATACCAGTTGCCTAAATAAATATGATGCACTATTCGAGGTGCAAAAGGCCACTGTATGCAACGTGCCGTCCTTTCAGCAACGATCAAGCATGATCAAAATGGATAATTGTTGAAAGCTTTTTAGGTTTTTATTCACGACGTTTATCGCGGTGGCTCAATAAATCCCTTCCCTGTTGTATCATACGAATTGTTATAGCTAATCGCATGCTCCATAGTCTCTATTAGAAGATTTTGCTACGCATCGTAGTTGGCGTTTAGATTATTGAAAGATAGGGGAAGAATTTCGAACTTAACATCGCATTCAAGCAGACAGGATCGAGAAAATGGTGGTACTCGTTCTTGCAATCAACGTGTACAAGTAGTTCCAACTAATTCGATCTTCAGGCTCTAAAAGCCCTTGAGTCATCAAGATTATCGTTGTTAATAATTGCACTTTAATCATCAATTTAGACATTTTCATGATAAATTTATCAGGCCAGATTATGCCCACTCGTGATATCTTATTTCCTGTTTTTAACACTGGTCCCTGTATTTGACGTTGCCAAAAGAAGAGAATTTCGGGTCGTTCATCGACGTAAAAAAGAATGTCAAGGCAGCTGGCTCAACATTATATCTTTTATTTTGTTTGTCAAAGGCCACGTATCTCACTAAAGACGTAGTGTTATTTCATATCAGGTTTTGGAGGCAAAAGTATATGTGATAATTTGGGAAAAACTATAAACTTACTATCTTGCAAGAAACACTGTGAATATCGTACTGAAACTACATGGAAATAAGCTGTGAGCCAATCAAAATCCTGCCTTTTGTTTTACTCTGCTTTGAAACCTATCGTATTATTAATCGCACATATCTGGTCATGAAGCAGGACTTCGTCCATGAGGGAGCATTTTGAATGTTTCATCTGCCGTAATACTTCAAACAGAGCACTTATGTGAAACTAGTACATCAATCTTGGTTTTAAGAGGCATTTGATTTGGTTCGTAGAAGCTCCTCAGTTGACATCTTATTGCATGAATATGTCCCGCAAAAATCATGAGCATATTTTGGGCACCGCATTCTCATAGTCTTAATATAAAATAGCTCATCAACCAACTTTTCTACGGTTAATGGTGCAAGGAACAGAAGTCAATTTATGGAGCTGACGCTCTACTGGTAAAACGTAATGCAGACATCTGACGTTTAGATAGGATATGCAAGCAATCATTTTCCTGAAATTTCAATGGACGATGTAGGCTTCCCGTAAAATTCACATTCTGGTATTCACGCTAATTTTAGCAGGCCGAACTACACGACGTACTTTCCAATGTACTTATAAAATATTCATCCAGCAAACTGCACCAAGCCTACAATATTAAATTCATTTTTGATTCCTTTACTTTCTTGCGTATTGGCTTAAATGCGTGTTCACGAAGATGCAATTGTGCATTACTTTCATGCTTTGCAGCTAAGCGTGTTTAATCAAATTGCCATCGGCAGTGAGCTGCATACGAAAAACGCTGGAGTCACCCTGCTATCACTATCTTTGTTTCTAATATCTGTCTAGGCCTGGGCAACCTGACAGCATCTTAGCCCACGTGCATTCTATGACTGCACGGCACTTTGCCTGGATCAGACATAGACTTCACGTTGGTCATGATATTGTCAGGATCACCAGGCCTAGGTATATATAAGAAATGAAAATTTTAATGAGGCAGCACTGAGTTTTTGCATTTACCTCAATGACGAGATTTTGTTTTGCATTATCAAAGCAGCGGTTACCGAAGGTTACTGTTGCACTGGCACTGCGATGTCAAACCTTCATGTATTAACATGCGTTATTAGTACGTTTCTCATTGTTTAGGTTAGGTGAAGATTAACATCGCAAAGGGCATCAAAGATCCGAATGCAGCAAGCTGTCTTCCGGCCTGGCAGAGGCTGCGTCGACCACATTTTTAAGTGTCGATATCTTAGAACTGCGGTACACTTATCGGCAGCCAACAATAGGCATCATTTTACTCTTCACAGGGTTTTTGACTCGGCGAAACGAAATTTGTTGTTTAACACTTTGTTGCGCAAAGGCGTTCCGCAAACCTATGCCAACATACTGCGTGCGTTCTATGCTTATACATCTAGATGCATTAGTTTATAACGATATTTCGCAGAAATTCACAACCGCGAGTGACGTCCGATAAGGAAGTCCGATTTCTCCTTTTCTGTTCAATTTTGCGATTGATGCCATCATGGAATTGTAACGAGATAGAGTGAATGATACTTTCAAACGATTGAGAAGATAACGCCTGATAGAAAGGCTTTAATCAACTAAAGAACACGAGTATGAGCTACAACAAAAAGAAAAAGGTTAGATGTGTAATACGGTAAAATAAGCGTGTGTACACAATAAAAGGAATGTCAAAACAACACGACATTCACCCCGACCGGGAAGACCGAGTGATATAACGGTTACAGTTGTAGACCTCACGGGATCGAAGATTGCAGGGTCTAACCCTTTGTTGTTGTGAAACAAGGTGTTCTACATTTGGTTGAAGTGTAGTGGTTGGTCCAGAAATGTCTGAAGTGGCAGGTATATAGTATGAAAGCACAAGCCTGTCAGGCAAAGTGCCGCAAAAGTCAGGACTGCACGCTGGGCTAAGATTACGTGCAGGTTTGCCCCAGCCTAGACAGATATGAGGGGGGGATTGAAATAGAAATGGTAGTGAGACTCCAGCGTGTACTCGCATGCAGCTCACTACCGTTGGCCAATCAATTTAGCACGATGTTAGCCGCAGACTGTATGTCAGGTGAACAAAGGGTATCTGGAGGTGTTTCTGTTGGGTCAGGTGGGTCAGTGTTCAATGGGTTTGGCGACTGATTCATTGGAGCCAGTTGACGGAGAGACACAGTCTCCTCGCGACCATCTGGCAAGCGGATATGGGCATACTGAGGATTACTCTCCAGAAGCTCCACCTCTTCCACCAGGGGGTCATACTTGGAGGAACGAACATTTCTGCGATAAAGGACGGGTCCTGGCATCAACAACCAATTAGGAAGACTCGTACCGACGGGAGACTTGCGATTATGCTTGAACATGCGCTCGTGAGGCGTCTCATTTGTAGCAGTGCATAAGAAAGACCGCATGGCGTGTAATGCTTCGGGAAGAACAAGTTCCCACTGCTCTGTCGTCAAACCTCTATCTCGCAAACATAATGAAACAGTTTTCCATAAGGTACCGTTCAGACGTTCTACCTGCCCATTACCTTGCGGGTTATAACTGGTGGTCCTACTCGTAGCAACTCCTCGAGAATGAAGAAAAGATTTAATGTCACTGGACATTAAGGATGACCCTTGATCTGAGTGTACGTATCCGGGCATACCAAAAATGGAAAAAAGTTCGGTGAGTCGGGAAATCACAGTAGAGCTGGTCATGTCAGGACATGGGAAAGCAAAGGGGAATCGAGAAAATTCGTCAATTACTGTAAGCAAATATCGATTCCGAGTAGATGAAGGAATGGGCCCTTTAAAATCGATACGGAGACGTTCAAAAGGATGTGTTGCTTTAATGAGTGGCTCATTGTAAGGACCGAAAAATTTGGGCTTCAACTGGGAACATACAAGGCACTGTCGAATAACAGATTTGACGTCATCAAGAGAGAACGGAAGATTTTTAGATCGGATGAAATGAAATAAACGTGTGATACCCGGGTGGCATAGTGAGTCATGAATGGACTTTAGTTCAGGAAGCGAATGTACACTAGCACAAAATCCACGGGACAAGGCATCAGCTACGGTATTATCAGGACCCGGTCGATACACCACGTCATAGGAAAACTGAGAGAGTTCTATACGCCAACGTTGGATTTTGTCGTTCTTGATTTTACTGGCGATTTTCGTATCAAACATAAACGAAACGGAGCGTTGATCAGTGATTAGTTTAAAATGAGACCCAATGAGATAATGTCTCCATTTTCGAATTGCTTCAACGATCGCGCAAGCTTCCTTCTCGATCGCGGGATGATTACGCTCACTTGGAGAGAGTGTGCGGGAGAAGAAAGCAACCGGGCGTCCATTTTGGTTGAGAGTAGCTGCTATTGCTACATCGGATGCATCTGTTTCGACAACGAGAGGTACGTCACGATCAACTGAGAAAAGGGATGCCTGCACTAATTCAGATTTCAGGGATGTGTAAGCGTTCAAAGCTTTCCCGGACAGTGGGAAGATTTTATTGTGAACCAGAGGATGGATTTTATCGGAGAACTGGGAGAACCATTGAGAATAATAAGAGAGCATTCCGATTATTCTCTGTTGTGCTTTGGCATCACAGGGTGGAGGCAGCTTGAGTAAGGCATCAAAGCGTTCAGGGTCTGGTTTCACATTACCAGCAGATACTTCATAGCCCAACAACTTGATTTGCCTGACCGAGAAAATACATTTGGTGCGATTTAGAGTCAGACCGTATTTTTCAACGACTTGTAGAAATTTGTTGAGGTTGACTTCGTGCTCCTTTTCGTCTCGCCCACATATAGTAATGTTATCAACGTAAACGAACGTTCCTTGAAGAGATTCGTCACGAATTAATTCATCCATGGCACGTTGAAAACAGGCAACCCCGTTGGTTACCCCGAAAGGGATACGCCGGAATTGATACAAATTGCCACAAGCCTCAAACGCCGTATAGAGTCGGTCATTTTGCTTTATTGGAACCTGGTGATATGCACTTTGTAAATCAAGTGCACTGAAGACCGCGAATTGTGAAATTTTTTCAATCAAGTCGTCGATTCTCGGCAAAGGGTACGCATCTAATAAAGTATACCGATTGATTGTCTGGCTGTAGTCAACAACCATGCGCTTTTTGTGTTTTTCATTCGTTGTCACCAGAACCTGTGCTCGCCAAGGTGATTGGGAGGGTTCGATTATATCATCATTGAGTAGTTTCGTGATTTCTGAACGAATAAAGAGTTCATCATCGTGACTATGTCTTCTTGACTTTGTAGATAAAGGACGACAATCTCGTTGTAAGTGAGTGAAAAGTGATGTTGGCGGTAGCAGGGCGACCGACAAACTACAGAGAGAGAATGGTGGTTTCATTCCTTCAAACGGTATTTCGACTGATCGATGGCGTTGAAGAAAGTCGTGTCCTAGCAAAACATCGGCGCATAGATTTGGAAGAATAGATAGTTTTATGTTTTGGTAGACGTCATTTTTATGTACGAGGGACACAAAGCAATGGCCTTTCGTTTGGCTCAGCATGGAAGTAGAAGCCAATATGATTTGATTAGTAGATTCGAGGACGGGCCAGCGATTTTGTTGCACGATTGTTTCAGAAACGAAGTTTTCAGAGCTTCCGGTATCGACTAAAGCTTGTAGAGGTACACCATTGACAATTATTTGAGTAACTGCTTTGGCAAGACTGGTTGGGGCTGCAGCTGTAATTATGGCAGAAGAAAGAAAAGGAGTAGCAAAAGAAGCATGTTTCGATTTGTCACTCGAACGGCATACTTTGTGGAAATGACCTTTCTTGCCACATGATTTGCACTCCGCATCCCTAGCGGGGCATTTCGAGCGTGGATGTCGATCGTAACCGCAAAAGAAACAACTGGAACGTGTGGTAGCCAGAGTTGTCTCAGAACTGAAAGGAGTTGAATCGGTAGTGGCGTGAGACGCATCGATTGCAGCAGCACCGTAATTACTAGGTGCAGGCTGGATAAACGAATGAGATTGACGTTGGGCCAAATCGAGGGCCTTTGCCTGGTCGAAAGCAGTTTGAACATCCAATGTCTTGTTTTCCAACAACCTCTGACGAATGGCGTTAGACAAAAGCCCGCTTATGAAAGCGTCCCGAATAGCATCTTGTTGATTTTGTTCAGCACTAACGACTTTAAAGTTACAATCCTTTGCAAAATTACGCAATTTCTGCATGAACTGGTCAAGCGTTTCGTCGCGATTTTGTTTACAAGTGGCAAGGATATGTCTTGAGAATATCTCGTTTTTGGGCTGAACATAAAGAGAATTCAAGGTACTGATGGCTAAATCGTAGTCAGTGCATTGAGAAATGACTTTATAGACAGCAGGCGATAGGAAATGGATAAGAGTCTTCAGTTTGTCTGGTTTGAGAGATTCAACTGTATCGAGGAAATTCGTAAAGGTCAAAAACCAGTGTTCCCATGAATCGGTAGCATCTGCAGCGTTGGGATCGGTATCGAAGCGTTCAGGACGGAGTAAACGATCCATTTTTTAGTTGATTAAATTGTAACGAGATAGAGTGAATGATACTTCCAAACGATTGAGAAGATAACGCCTGATAGAAAGGCTTTAATCAACTAAAGAACACGAGTATGAGCTACAACAAAAAGAAAAAGGTTAGATGTGTAATACGGTAAAATAAGCGTGTGTACACAATAAAAGGAATGTCAAAACAACACGACAGGAATTATGCAGCAAAAGAGCCCCAGCTTTCGGAGTTCACATAATGGCAGGTGACAAGCTTATCGACTTGGTCTGTGCTGATGATATATTTCTGCTCTTCGACTTATACACAGGTGCACAGGCGATACTGCCCGCAATTGAAATGTGTTTTGCACCGTCTAAGTTCAGTGTTCTGCTTCGGGACATTAACTTATCAAACAGCACTTTATTATTTCAAAATTAGGCGCTTGATATTGTAGATCGTTTTACATATCTCGGTAGTTGCATCAATAATTCTGCATGGTTAGATGACGAGGTTTTGGTACGCGACCGTAGCATTCCGCAACCTAGGTCACCTCTGGCGTCAGAACGGACTGTCTCTGTTACTCAAAGGTAGAGTTTACAAAGCGACAGTTTGGGCTGTATTACTGTTTAGGTGCGAAACTTTGACCTTACATAAAGACCACGTTCAGCGTTCCCAAGTATTTGACCACCGATGTCTCCGCAGCATTCAAGGAGTTAGCTGTTACATTCGCATACGCAACGATTCTCTCTTAAAAAGGGTTCTTCAGTAATAATGTTAATATAAAGAAGCAGATCAACCTACCAATCTCACATTTTACTGAAGCTGCACCACAGACTTCCGAAAAGATTTCTTTTTTGACGCCACATCCCTATTTACGTAAATCTCTTGGTGGCCACACCGTAACATGGCGTACTCAGCTAAAAACCCTTACTAGTAACTTTTTCAAAGTCGTCACAGCACGTCTGTCATGCTGGGTTCCCGGCGATCAGACATCCCAATGGTTAGTTATGCCCAAGAATATGTCCCGAAACAGTGTTCTATGGCAGTCTTGCACTAAGCATCTTCTTGGACTGTTTGCTTAACCTTGTATATTGTCACGTAGAATGACAAGGAAAGCTTGTTATGATGCATGGCAGTGAAAGCCACAAGGAAGCTGTCGTGCTGATGTGGCTCTACTCGTTCACTAAATCTGATCGCATGCATGTTTCATTCGAGTTGTAGACACCTCATCCCAGTTTGTTTGTGCTTACTCTTCTATAGAATCCGTAGATAATTAAGTCCCACCCTTCTCCATCTTTTACTATTTTACTTTTTGTGGTTTTATGGTATGTAACGCAGGTATAAAATCACAACGGTCAGGTAGAACGAAACGATTGATAGATATAGCGCTTTGTTGTTGGCCTCCTTCGGTCGATGTCGACCATGGATGTACATCACAATCGCATGAATTTTCATGTTTTACAGCTTTTTGAATGACTGAACAGTCCGATTCGGGAGGAACAATCTCTTCCGCAGCGCTTGCAACGATAGTTAGAACTCCGTTGTAGGGCGTCAGTTACACGCCGGCGGCGTGATCTGCGTTCAGCAGCCAAGAGCTGTATCTGCTCCTCCCCAGCTTGCAGACGACGCTTTACACATTGCCTTCAAAGTAAGCGGTCAAGAGAAAGTTCTTCCCAGCTTGCGAGGTCAATGCCAAGAGCTTTCATATCTCTTTGGCAAACGTCTTTGTACCGCAAGTGCGGTCTGCCCAATGGTCGACTTCCTTCTTGCAACTCACCATAGAGTAAATCTTTCGAAATACGACCATTTTCCATTCTATAGACATGACCAAGCCAGCGCAGGCGGCGCTGTCGCAATAGGGTGAATATGCTCTGTAGACCAGTTTTTGAAAGCACTTCAGCGTTAGTCACTTTGTCCATCCACGATATGTTCAAGATACGACGGATGCTTCGTAGATGGAAAGCATTCAGCTTCCGTTCGTGTCTTGCGCCGGTGGTCCAGGTTTCACTGCCGTACAGTAAAGCATTTAGTACGCACGCGCTGTATATCATCATCTTTGTCTTTACAGTCAGCTTGCGGTTACACCAAACACTAGATATAGCGCTTTACTCGTCTAGAATCGGAATAGGACAGCTGAAACGGAGAAGAGTTATGCCGTTTACAGTCAGCTTGTTGTTACCCCAAACACGAGAGTTTAATCGGGACAAAATTACAGCTGCTCTGCCAATCCGCTTATCAATCTCCGTGTCTAGCGAGCGGTTATCCGCAATGGTTGAACCAAGATATGTGAAATGATGTACTGGTTCAAGCTGACAGTTTCCAACAGTGATGATTGGAGACGATACAGTCCCTTGACCAAGGACGTGCACGGATGTGCAATCGTGCAGCATTTCCGTGCTGCACGGCTAACATCGTGCTAAATTGATTGGCCAACGGTAGTGAGCTGCATGCTGAAATACGCTGGAGTCTCGCTACCATTTCTATTTTTTCCTCATATCTGTCTAGGCCTGGGCAACCTGACAGTATCTTAGCCCACGTGCAGTCTCTGACTGTGCGGCACTTTGCCTGGATCAGGCTTGTGCATTCATTCATATCTTGACCAAGGACTTTGGTCTTGCTCATGCTGATTGTTAACCCAAAGTCTGTGCATGCTGACGAAAAACAGTTCATTAGCGACTGTAGGTTCTCTAGATATAGCGCTTTACTCGTCTGGAATCAGAATAGGACAGCTGAAATGGAGAGGAGTTATACAGTTTCTAAGAAGAATGTATACATAGTCAATATTGTTCAAAAGTATAACGTAGATTCACGACATGGTAGTTAAGCATTCGGTTCATGCTACCAGTGTAATGCTATCTCTGTTGATTATGGTGCTTAGTGCAGGACCGCCACTGAACACGGTTTCGAGATATCCTGAAGCGTAACAAGCTGCTGCGATAACCGGTCACAAGGACCCTAACCCAGAAGACGGGCTGCGCCGACTTTTGTAAGGTTACTATTTAGTGTCTTTAACTGCCTATGCCATGTGACGGTTTGACCATCACTGGTTCAAGCCCATTTAGGATATGGCGTCGCAAAATGAATCTCTTTCGGAAGTTGGTGTTACGTCATCACTCAAACATAGCCCAACTAGTGGAACTTTGTTGGTGTGGTTGATCTGCTTCTCTATATCAGCATGACTATCGGATACCTTGTTACGGAGAACATCGTTTAGTATGAGCCAATAACAGCTTACCTCCAAAAAGCAGCGGAGTCATCGATTGTACAATATTTGGGACGCCGTATGAGCTCCTTACGCAAGGTCCAAGTTTCTCACCCATTATTATTATATTTGCACAATTTGATACAAATATGGTGCCGTTGTCGTCTCGGTGTTATTCTCTCTATGTCTCGTACTAAGCAAACTGCATGCAAATCAACTGGTGGCAAGGCCCCAAGGAAACAACTCGCGACCAAGGCTGCACGCAAAAGCGCACCCGCTACTGGTGGTGTGAAGAAGCCCCATATGTATAGGCCCGGAACTGTCGCGCTTCGCGAAATCCTTCGCTATCAGAAGAGCACTGAATTGCTCATCTGGAAGCTGCCGTTCCAACGTCTTGTTCGCGAAATTGCTCAAGACTTCAAGACTGACCTTCGATTCCAGAGCTCAGCCGTCTTCTCACCCATACATTAATACGGCCTGAGCTGTGACTTTGTAAACTCTACTTTTGAGTAATAGAGACAATCCTTTGGGAATGCTACGGTCGCCGATACCTCGTCAGCTAACGATGCAACTTCCGAGATACGTAAAACGATCTACCATTTCAAGCGCCTATTTGTTACGTATTAAAATGTTGTTTGATAAATCGATGTCCTGCAGCAGAGCATTGCAATTTAAAGGTGCAAAACTTTTTCCAAATGCTGAGACTATACTAGCAAGCTTGTTTTGTACAGTCTGCGCAACTGTGTACAAGCTGAAAAACAGAACAATATCATTTGCATAGTGCAACCCAAAGAGTTTGCCACCTGGCCTTAAGTGTGATCCAAAAGTTTGGGTTCCTTCGCTTCAAAATGTTATAATTTCAACAAATAGAAAATTTAATGGAAAAAAGAAATCTGGTATCCTTTTCGCACGCCGTTTGTGGTAGTGAATTTCCGCGAAAGGTCGTTGTAAACTAATGCATCCAAATGTATATGCATAAAACACACACTATGTTTGCGACTACTCATCCGTGCCAAGCCCATCGAACTATTCGCAAAGTTGATCACGACGGTCCATAATGGAAGCACTGGAACCGAGTTTCGCTCTTATTTGAGCTCATCCGCAGTATGTTGGAATACGTTTGCGGAACGCCTTTGCACAACTAGAGCGTTACACAGCATATTTAGTTTTACTGAGTCAAACTCACTTTTAAGTCTAAAACAATGGCTATTGTTGGCTGCCAATAATTATACCGCAGTTCTTAAATCTGTCGAATAATAACAATGTAGTCGACAAAGCCTCAGGTAGGGATAAATGCAGCTTGTTGGCCTATTTGTCTGTAAGTTCTGACATTCTGGGCTCTTATGTGAGCCGAGGTCCGAAGTTTTAGAATGTGATCTCGGAATTCGCGAATGAGGTATGGTATGGTATGAAAGCACAAGCCTGATCCAGGCAAAGTGCCACACAGTCAGAGACTGCACGTGGGCGAAGATACTGTCAGGTTGCCCAGGCCTAGACAGATATAAGGGGGGAATATAAATAGAAATGGTAGTGAGACTCCAGCGTGTTTAAGCATGGAGCTGACTACCACTGGCCAATCAATTTTGCACGATGTAGCCGGAGGACCATTCGGGCTCTCGATCAACACCCTTGACTAAAACGTCTGACCAGTGGGCTGTGCCGAGACCTTGTTCATCTGACCTATATTCATTGACATATCTGGTATGAGTGGTTCCGATGGTACCCGAGGTCGAGATTACCACTTAGTATAGCTCAGTAGGTAATGGAAGTACAAAAGCCATCGCAACATGCTAAGGTCTAGTCTCAATCTATATCCTTTAGTAGAATTATACACTTCGCTGGTGCAGTGCGTATTCCAAATGATGGTACGATACTATGTAGTCGGTCCAAAGTAACGTGTGTATCTGTTATAGCCATAACCTAAATCGAAATGTTTCTTATTAGAGTCTATCCGGATATTTGGTGTTGATATGCTTGCATTACACACCTCAATTGTAACGTCAATTACAAATTTGAACAAAAATTAAGAAATTGGACACCCTTTTCGAACGCCACTAGGAAAGTTGGGTAGCCTACACCCTAACATGCGAAGAACAATAGGATTTAAATGCCCGAAATATGTTCTAGTGAAAATTTCTCTGTTGTGTCCTGTTACATTTTATCCAGTTTCAATTGCTCTTCCTTTCTGATTCAGTATTATCCGATGTTTCGTCACGTGTAACCTGTGCATATTACCATGGAATACTTTTCCGGAACCTTGACTGTAAAAATCCTTGAGGCGGCAGAACTTAAACCAACAGCGTGTGCTACGAGACATTCCATTCGTCCTGCCACCAAATTAACCGAACTCCTCGAACCCTACGTCACTGTCGATGTTGACGATATTGCCATCGGTAAAAGTTCAACTAAGTCGCGTACAAACACCCCTCAGTGGAATGAGGATGTGTCCGCTGAAGTTACATATGCACAGCATTTAACATTTACCGTTTACCACGATGCTGCAATTCCACCCGATGATTTCGTTGCTATAACTGAACTTGCGATGCACAATGTACGCTCTGGTGAAGATGTTTGGTTGGAATTAGAGCCCCAAGGGAAGCTTCATATTCGAATTGATTTATGTGGAACACGCACCGACGAACCCCCGAAAGATCGCCTCGGATTCTCCAGCAAGGACAGCACGGTTGATCCTTTACATGGGAAACACAATCGTTGTGGCGCACTTCGCCGCCGTATCCATCAAGTCAAAGGGCACAAATTTCAAGTATGTTCTTTTTCCGTTTTACAACTGCAGGTGACGAATTTGAAACAATTTACTTTTTGTTCCCTATGCAATGGATTTATATGGGGGCTGTGGAATCAAGGTTATCAATGCCAGGTTTGCACTTGTGTGGTTCACAAAAGATGCCATTTGAACACGATTACACAGTGTCCCGGTGTTAAATCTCAACCTACAGGGCCCACTGCGATGTTACAAGTAAGTTTTTAAATGATTTGCTTTACCGAACACCGCTAAATAAATATCGGTTCGTCTTTCCTCCAAATAACCATCTTTACTTTCTTGCCTGTAGAATCGTTTCAATATCAATGTCCCACACAAGTTTCACATCCACACATTCATGTTACCTGCATTCTGTGATCATTGCGGTTCGCTGTTATTTGGATTCATGAGACAAGGCTTACAATGTGAGGTTTGTCGACTGAGTATACACAAACGATGCGAGAAGAACGTCGCTTCTCATTGTGGTGTGAATACACGCGATCTGATCACGGCCATTCGATTGTGTGGCCTGAATCCAGCCGATCTGGGTGTCACCCCTGCTGCGGCTTCCGCGGTTCGATATGCCTCTGGTTGCACTGCGGACAATCTCTCCATTCCGGTCTGTTCGTCAACGCGTCCGATTTCAACCGCTCTTCGCCCTTCTGGCCCCGGGACTGACTGGACCCAGACGGAACGTCCCATATCGCGGTGAGAAGTGTATACTTTGTGAAAATCATCATCTCTTCTCTGTGTAATGGCAATCAAGTTTTGGCCTTTAGCAGTATGGAGGCTCATGTTTTAAAATGTTACTGACATCATGCGCAGTGCATGGGACTTCCCTGGCTTCATGCTCGATTCCCTGTTGCTTACACCATCATACTCGTTCCTTGGTGGTTATCCTAAGTGAGATTTACATGAGCAATCATGAAAATAATAGACAGAGGTACTTCAATATCGTATACTAATGCTTGACTGTTTAACACACATCAGGTAATCCGAGATTGGTTAGGGAGCTTTTCCTTCTACCGAGTGCAGACCGATAAGGTCTAAGCGAATCGGGCTGAGCAGTCCAGAACACGGTCGACACTTGTGGCTTGACCAGTGAAATGTTTCTTTGGAAATCTACTGGACTGTGGGAAAAGACATGATGTAGTTAGTGATTAGGAAGTTTTCTCTAAGCGTATGTTACCTGTGGGAAAATTAGCTATTCATGATCTTCCTGTCAACGCAATTACACAGATAAATCAGGATTTCCACACCCGATTACCTTGACCGGCGAAGCTAGGTCCTCTAGTAGAAAGCAAATGTGAGCTTAAACCTTCGACATCTTGCGAAACATCCGACCCAAAACTTCTAGAGTAGGAAACACCTGATCAAACATTTTTCTGGTATTTCAAATCGAAGCTCTACAGTACATGAAGAAGAAGAAAATGACTTTATTCTTGTACACGAATTTTCAGTAATAATATTAATTCAACCGCATAAAATACTTTTCCAAAAACGTTACGTAACAATTGGGTGTGGAATCAATGTTTAAATTCACACTGTCAGTTGTCACCTTAGATCAAGAATAAATTTCGATTGATCAACCAAATAATGGGCAAGGTAAGGGATGAGATATTCCCTTCACGTAGATGAGAACGATTTGCGAGCCATGGGGACCTCATGCAATGGGTGTGCATTATCTGCGGAAATGACTCTGACCAATCTGTCACATTCACGAAGTGTCGTTCGACGATCATATCTCGAATTAACTCGGTAGGAGCGTAGCTCACTCTTTCGATAACCTTAAAGTCTATTTTGATCATCAGGAAATCATTTTCAATTAGACCGGAAAATTATAAGGGATGCATAGTGGAAGTGGGGAACAATGCACGAGAAAAATGTCTCACTACATCAGGCGGTGACGAATAGGGAACGCAGGCGTAGGCCATAGAAAGATAGCCCTCGAACCTTCACGTGATCCGTCCAGTTGAGACTTTGTGATGACGTAACGCCAAGATACTTGAAACAAGTGCTTCCGCTGAACTCTGAACCATTAACTTATACCTGAGAAAATCCTAGAAGCAGGGTTTGACGTCGCTGACCAAGTTTGAAAATACTACCTCCTTACGCTTTTGAGGATTTAACGATATGTCGAGTGAGGATGACCACTGGCCATTGATAATAGATTCCGATGCAGAGTCTATAGTGGTCAACAACAACGGCAACGTCGTCAGCGTATTTGAGAGCAAGGGTGTAATGAAAACACGGAAGATCGCAAATATAAACCAAGAATAAGAAGGGAGAAAGAATTGTGCCCTGTGGGACACCGCGAAAAATCGGAATCGATTGGGATACTGCCATTCACGATAGTATATTGCGTACGTTGTTTGAAGTAGGAGGTTGTCCAGTGAAGTATGCTCCGAGGGACATCACAGTCAGAAAGTTTTTAAAGTAAAGTATTCCTGATAACACTGTTGAAAACGTTGGTGTAATCAAGGAAACAAACTTGCGTGACTTTCGATTTCGACCACGGGATACGTGGTCCGTTAGCATTGCAAGTGCGTAAACCGTCAAGCGATTTTTCCGGTACGCAAACTGATGAGAATCTTCTACCTGACACCTCAAAGCCATGTGTCAAAGCACAATACTTCCCAGGATCGTTTTTAAGAATAGGACTGATGCGTACCGGTCTCCAACAGTCTGGTAATATAGATTTTTCCATGCATCGATTAAAAATAGATGAGATAAGCAAAGAAACTTCAAGTGCACATTCGTTCAGTTAAAGAGGGAAAAGATTGTCAAGTCCTGGCGCCTTTGACTGGGATACAGCGGGAAGAGCGCACAAGACTTCCGATGCGCTTGTGAAAAATGCAGTTGAAAATAAAGACGGTGAGTACATACATTAAAGAATTCGAAAATGGATTTTATCAATATTAAACAAACAAAACATCAATGTCACGTGACTTTACTTATAATAACTCAGTAGAAGTTGATGTTAGCCCAGGTAATGAAGTATAACAAACGCATGGGTTTGGCGAAAGATTTTGATTGCTATCACCTCAGCTGTTCTCACGGTGTTCCGACCAAATATCCATATGGGCGACTGAAAACGCATCCACAAGTTCCCCCGGTGAGCCGTATCTACCAGATGAGCTGTTCACCTTCTTAGAACAACAAATAGCTTGGGCTGTGTTTCCACATTCGCCTAAATGTTTCCGCGTTGTTAAGCTGAAGTATACCACTCCACAGGAGCTGAAGTAACGCGTTATGGTTGACATGCATTCTTTCTCTGTGTTTCCTTGTTTGTTACGCCTTGCAACATGAAGGCGCAACACTTTGCTAACCATGACACATTTATCATATTTTCAAAACGCCCCGGGCTGTGATCTTACCGACGAGACGTTTAAGAATCCGTCTTGAAAGAAATCACGTAACGCTTGAAAGTTGTTATTATCTTATCACCCTCATTCATCGTTTGCATTTGTTGTTCTGGTTAAATTGTTGATGACTTTTTTATCCAGCTCGCCACATGGGGCTATCAGTCCTCATGAGCGATCCCTGAGTTCACCGGTTCCGCTGCCTCCAGCTGTGTTGAATCAATGCTCACTTGCCCCGCATGAAGCCAATGTTCCATTTTCCGGCTCACCTACCAACACTGGCGGTCCTGTGGTCGGTCGACATGGGTTCTCCCTTTTGCGTCCAGCCTCGCTGCAGGTGAGTGGTCATTCGTGCATTGTTGTTCATCCACATGTACACGTGCCACATTTCTTGTAGCAACTCACTTTTTTCCGGTTAAATCGATTCTTCTGTAAACCTATGCCCGTTCGCACTCTGAGCTCAAACCATTCCACTAACTTCAACCAAATTTACTGGTACATTTTTAACTTACTTATTTTTCAATCACTGCCAGTCTTGTTCGGGGAATCTTGGATTTTTGTATGACTACTCTTGTGTGTTCATTCAGGCAAATTGCCGAAAAAAGATATCGATGAGGCGTTTTCCCACAGGCTTAAGAAAGTTTCATGTTGCTCTTCATTCATCGATGTAATTTGCCACATTAGTACGGCCGCGTCAGTGCTTGTTACGGAGTCAATGATGTCTTGGATGATTATGACGATGTAATAGTGTGCAACGTGTATCCGTTTTACTTTTGTACGCTATGAATCTTCAATTGTTGCTCAAGTAACTGACCCATAATATTCCACAATACATGTTCAGAGTTCATCTTGAGCCTCAAATATAAGCTGATTACTAAAACGGCGAATTCTGGGATATATTTTGCGAAGCATTGCCATCAGAAATCGAATGTTATGGTTATATCTGTCCGAGCTGATTTTGGTTTCCAGTATTCTTTAGACCGGTTGAACCCTAAATTTTTTGGCCATTTGATAACTTTCTACCTTTTCTATTTGGCCGTAAGATGATGATGTATCCTGTCGAAAAGACTTGGTTGTTGATCAGCAGAAGCCACGCATGCTTTTCGCGCACGGAACTAACTTAAACTGCACTCGGTCATGGTAATTTTCAGCAACTTTTTGGATTCGGTTACGATTTTACCGGGCCAAGGGTGTAAGTTATAAATTATACCAAGAGTGTATTCTGGAACCGTAGTTGGCCTTCCCATCAAACGAGTCCATAGGTGTGTGCAGTCAGGTATACAAAGAAAAAATCGAAAACCCGTACCTGCGTGCATTTCCATCAAGCAAACCGCAGCACCGGTTTCTTGCTGTTCGCACTCATCAGGTAGGGACAGTACGATCCGGATCTGCATGTTTTGAAACAGTGGACGAGTGGTAAACAACGTTAAAACTTGTAAGCCACTGTTTTGGTTACGCTTGGCACTGCCAACCTGTTCAAACACACGTGCCCGCACAAGCGTAAATGAGCTTGAAGCAGAAATCCGTATCTGCATGCATTTCCATCACACACGAAGATCTGTAGACGTACGTGACTGTTAGGCATCGACGTTGATTTGTCTCAAATGAACGCAATCGCAAGTCTTTGACGACGCTTTCCTTTCCAAAGCTAAATGACGATCAAAACATTCCAAATTAATGTGTTGCAATAGTGAGTAAAAAATTAATTTCACGGACGAAGTAAAGAGCACGTCAAATTTTGAATTCAGAAACAGCTTCGGCCTTTCTAATAAAATTTCCAGTCTGTTCAGAGGCTTCATCGCCATATAGATCCGCCTAATATTCCAGGCATAAACAGGCCCGATATAGTTAGTCCACTCGTGAGTTATCCTCCAGTGATGATGAGGTTAAACTAGCGCTTGCAGCAACCAACTCTCATAAATCTGCTGACCCCAACGAACGTCACCCTCTAATTATAGAGAACCTGGTGCCAATGCTAGCAGAACTTGTGGTTCGTCTTTTTAACGCTCCCTTGAAGCATGGATCAATTCCGAGTATTTGGAAGCTGATTAATGTGATCCGAATACATAAATTGGACTGTCGATCCATAGTTCGTGATTACAGACCCGTAAGTCTTAGTAGCATCATTTGTAAAATCCTGGAGAAACTTAGTAGGGATAAGATATGTAGCCATCTAGTTGATTGCTCGTTTCTGAACTCGGCTCAGCATGGCTTCCTTACTTTCATCCAAAAGCGCCTTGAGTACTTGACCAAGAATCACTATATGACTCTCTGTTTGAACACCGTGGTTCGTTGTACGAACCCAATGTAACAGTGGCATTCAAGTACAACTTTGTTTACCGCAATTTCAAGGCTTACTAAACCTAATCTTACTGTCTCCACTTGATGACGGCAAACAGCCAGAAACAGGTAGTGGAGTGTAAGTAGAAATTGGTTTCTCGAAGCTTTGCGACGTTCGTCCTTCATACTCGTCACGACATATTGCTACTCCTTTCGAGTAATCATGATACCGAGAATCGAATAATGCTATTACTTAATCAATTATAACAACGTAGTGTTTTCAGGTTGCGTACAATTTCGCATCTTTGCTTCCTTATTGCTATTACAACTCACCTTTATGCACACTCAATGCAATAAAATATATTCAATATATCATTACGCATTTCCCTCCACGAGCTTTTGTCTTTCGTTCAAGGATCCCACCGAAACCGAGGAACTGACCGGATCGCTCGACTTGTCCATGTCTCGCATACCCAACCTGAACGATTTCCTGTTCTTGAAAGTGCTTGGCAAAGGTAGCTTCGGCAAGGTCATGCTGGCCGAGCACCGTGGAACCGGTGAAGTGTTCGCGGTTAAAGTACTCAAAAAGGAGGTCATTTTGCAAGACGAAGATGTCGACTGCACCTTGACGGAACGTCGCATTCTGGTGTTGGCTGCCCAACATCCATTCCTCACGGCACTTTACTGGCGTTCAAAACCGAAGTGGGTGCCGCGTTTCATAGTTCTTAATTTGGCTTTGTCATTATCTCTGATGGAGTTGTGCATGGATGTGCAATCGTGTAGTATTTCTGTGCTGTACCGCTAACATCGTGCTAAATTGATTGTCCAACGGCAGTGAGCTGCAGGCTGAAACAAGCTGGAGTCTCACTACCTTTTCTATTCTGTTTTCTCTCATATCTGCCTAGGGCCTTGGCAACCTGACAGTATCTCAACCTACGTGCAGTCCCTGACTGTGCGGCACTTTGCCTGGATCAGGCTTGTGCTTTCACATCACATCTCTGAAGGAGTTGTTGTACCTAGATCC
>JACCGJ010015118.1:0-13125 GCA_013407085.1 Atriophallophorus winterbourni | reverse complement strand
CTGGATCAGGCTTGTGCTTTCATACATACATACATAGTTTCTTGGATGGATGGATAAGTTTGTTACGACGTAACGTGACGAAACAGAGTGGTTAAGACCGCTCTATTCGTTGATTACGTGCACGTCTCCATTGAGGTTTAGAAGATTAAACCAAGCTGCTTCGGTTTTATAGGTCCGAATCCTGTAATAGCTATTCATGTTTAATTTCCAAGACTCTGTCACATCTGCGGCAGGAATGGGACTACGGTTTTATTCCCTCTTTACATGACAGTGGAAGATGGCAGGAAAGCACCTGCGATAGACGAGAGTACGGTTCAGTGGGTATGTTGGAAAACATAAATGTAATGTCGCAATGTCTGGTATATTGCTAACGGTCAAGAAATGTTTGATTAATCTTGAATGTTGTCTGGTGAAGTGACGAGGAAAGCTTGTTATGATGCGCGACGGTGAAAGCCACAAGGAAGCTGTCGTGCTGATGTCGCTCTACTCGTTCACAACACTTGTTTGAATTGTCTAGGCATGGGCAGCCTGACAGTATCTTAGCCCACGTGCAGTCTATAACTGTGCGGTACTTTGCCTGGATCAGGCTTGTGATTTCATACGTACATACATACATGTTTGAATACCTGTTTGATTCGAGGTGTAGATAGCTCACTCCTAATCGTCTACAGATTCTGTAGCTTTTTAGTTCCACCCTTCCTCGTTTTTATAGGATTTTAGCAGGTCAGGATTGATTGAGAAAACGATATTCGCTACCGGGGTACTGTTCCCAATAATGATCATGGTGAAATCGCGAATGGGGCAGAATTAATAACTCATTTGTGACAAAGAGACCGGGGATGCACTCCGAATCTATGGCTTCAAATGTGTTGACAATGGAATGTGGTCTTTCATGACAGAAAGAAAACTAAAGATCGATACGTTTTCAGTTCTCATCAACCAAGTAGAGCATGTGATTGTGAGCGCAGTGGGAGGATGTATTAGTTACAATTCAGAATTTTGCAATCATACAAAACGTTGGGGTATTTATCCATGGGCAGTATCAAAGGAAAGAGAGCAACGATTGATGAATGGAGTATGCGGTTCAGGCTTGGTCACCGTGGCTACAGAAAGACATCAGCCTCTTGCAGAGAATATATCATCGGACCACCAAGCTCGTATGTGGTTTAAAGCACAAACAGTACGAAGATCGTATTACAAGTCTCAATCTCTTCGACTCTCGCTACCGGCGTCAAAGAGGTGATTTGATTCTTAGGTTCACACGACTACCACCCCGAACCAACCGGAGTCATGACTACACAGTACTTATTCCCGACTCGAGACTGAACTGTCGAAGGTACTTCTATTCTGTACGTGTATGTTTGACCTGGAACTCCCTACAATCTAATGTTGCACATTCACTCAACTTGGACAAATTCATGTCGACCCATCCAAACATTGAACTTATATATTCAATACCATTACAGCTTTGAACTTTGAACCCATGCATCGAAGTAAACTATACACCTTGACCCCATGGATTTACATGTGCCATCTAACCGATCGAAAACAGTTTCTACCCTATGGATTTTTACCTGATTCCTGAACTGCTTAGTTAGCAAACAAATCCCGTTTTACTACTTATGTTATTCATAATTCCCGTATTATTCTGTGGTTTCTGTGCTTTTTACACCATTAAATTGACTTGAATTGGGAAAATAAATATAGCACGCTAGGTTTGGTACACCGGGCATATAACATTGTCGCACCGTGCTTTTGGGTACGAGGGGTAAAAAACATTCATCGCAATCGTAGACAAAACGCAGAAAATAATGAGTGAGAGACAAGACGGACTCCTACAAGCGTTTTGTGGAGCACAATCAAGCGCACACAAAATCTATTGCGATCAAAATCCGAGTCCTCTCTGAAGGTCATTCAGGCTCGGCACGTGATGAAATAATGCAAGCAGACTGTGGGGAAGCTGAGATACGACCTGGTTGTTTGGACGCATAGAGTAGTAGCTGGTCATCGATACTGGAGAAAATATACGGAAAAACAGAACTCCACTGTAAATATGTTTAAAAGGTTTGTTTTTGCTATGCGTATTGCTAATTCTAGAAAGTCCACAGTAGCCGAACTGACTTTTCAGCGTCAAGTGATTCAGTGATTGTTAAACGCGTTCATTCACCTTTGGTCCATCATGAAATCGACACCGAGAAGGTTACAATGAAGTTGAAACAGATCTAATGTAAATGCTATGGGAATCCTGATGGTAGCACCTTCAAGTGATATTGCAAGTCTAACACGTTTACTTACTAAAACTATTTGTACGCTATTTGTTTATGGCCTCTGTCGCTATTCTTTTTGCTTCCTCATATCTGTCTAAGCCTGGGCAACTTGACAGTATCTTAGCCCACGTGCAGTCTGTGACTGTGCGGCACTTTGCCTGGATCAGGCTAGTGATTTCATGCCATACCATACCATCTGTCGGTAGATGTCGACTAAGGATATGCATCGCATACTCCAAACCGACTCACATATTTTGGAAGTTACAATCTCTGCCACAACATTCAAAAGTGATAAGCAATGAAAGCTTCAACTTGTATGTCACTGTTGAGTAAGGTTGGCCCGACCAACCTGCTCAATCACACGTTCCCACAGATGAAGTAAAACACACTTCACGATCCTGATCGTACTGTTCCTACCAAACAGCACGAAACCGGTCGTAGGGTGTGTACACAAAAGTGAAGATTATTGACAAGCGACAGTTGGGTGACGCAGAATTCGAGCTGATGAATCAAATCACGAGATGTGAAAATGTGAAGTCGCCATGAGACCAGTCACGTCAATCGATACCAAACCGCGCATCACGCACAGGCTTCGAGAACACTTTAGAGACGTCTTCTCTCGTGTTTCACACCCAGCAAATCATCCCCAAGGTCAATCACCTTTCCGACGTTAATCCTCCACAGCCCCTCCACAAAATAACATTACAGCAATCGGAAATGCATTGGATAGCAATATTCTGGGGACTTACCAATGTGTCCTTGTGATAATGTACCAGCTGTTGAATGGCGAAATTGCTAATGTGTTGAGCCCCATTCAATTTCACACTGAGTAAATGCTGCGTGGATTTGGCCAACGCGATCACCGTGTGGTCACGCACCGCGAGCGTATAACTCGCATCCACTTGGGTTAAATTGCGGCAGTGCTTCGCGGCCAACAGCAAGGTCATGTCACTGTCGAACAATCCCTTGGTGCAGCCGACGAATGAGAGTTTGCGAAGACTCGATCCACACGATTTGAACAATTGGCTCAGTCCTGAAAGCAAGGTGTAGTAAAGGAGATTCTTACGGAAGTGGAAAAGTGAAAATGATGTGATTGTGGAGCGTTAAAGGCTACTCAATCATCATAATCCTCGTCATCACGATACCAATGGCTGAGCACATCAATATGCTAACCATTCAGAAGCCCCTTATTAATAAAGTACAAAAGTGCCTTGATTCCAAAAGAACTTCCAAAAATTCAAAAATTTACTGGGAGACTCTGCTGTCAGTATTGCGGATTCTTTTCGGATGAGCTCAGAGGGAGAAATATCCTGTACGTCAAAATCAGCATGCGATGATTCCCTAATGATGCACAAGTCTGAAGTCAGACCATGTACAAAAATAAGTATATGGGGTATAGGGCTTCATCATGCATTCTCTCGCTATTCGCTGTTTTGTTCAAATGCGTCGACGGTTCAAATTGAGCCTGGTTGGCTGTTCATCAGCTTAAACTAATCAAGTGTCTAAAAGCCAGAAAACGTAAAACTGAAATCTATAGGCGGTGAGGATCAAATATGATCGTCAAATTGATGATATACTTCATAAAATTAAAGGATCGTTAGATTGCAGTGACGCGAAACAGATCATACCAATTATATAATAAGCACCCAAAATAGGGTGAGACAATGGTGTCCGGTCACTAAATCGTCAGACACTTAATCACCGACACTTAATCCCAGACATTTAACCCCCAAGTTCATCCGTAGTCACTTAATCCCCAGTTTGATAACTTCTGATTTTAAGAACGTCAATTTTTCCGTAGTTGAGTATCGTTGAATTGCTCGAGATTTCATACCATGCAACGAAAAATACGTGAACTAGGAATGAAAGCAGATTATGAGGCAGACGATGATTTACGCCTCATGATTGAATGACGCATTACAGTCATTCTTTTCTTGCCAACATCCCACCATGTGGACATGCGAAAGGATTGCCGACAGCATACGGTCTCAGTTCTTCAAGCAAGTGCTGTGGTTCATATCAAACAGAAGAAGAAGTATGCTGAGATATGCGCATTCTTCAGAAGTTATCAAACTTCAGTGGGGATGAAGTGACTTGGGGATTAAATGTCTGGGGATCAAATGTCTGGTGGTTAAATGTCGACGATTAAGTGTCAGTAAACCGAGACAATATCGCAATGAGTGTCACGTGGTCTTTGAGTTCGCAAGATGAAAGATCATAAGAGGTATTCGAGCATTAGTGTCTCTTGAGGTATTCTTCGTCTGCCAACTCGGAGCGTTGTAGCTAATTACCTCCGCTATCATTTCGCGCTCAACGGTGATGATTTCAACGGTTTAGCCACGTCACCTAACCCTCGGGGGTCTAAATCTGTATGTAACTGAAGACGAGATCAAGACGGTCAAGCCATGGAATTGCGCACCGTCTACGTTTGAATGCGGTGATGATCTGCCAGGATATTACCTTTAACATGATTGGAGGTATCAACGAAGTCGACTAATCAACCCGTGAAGGCACTCACATAAAAATAAAAGTACCCAAAAGAGAAAGCACCGCAATTCGTTTTACCTTCGACACCTATGCCGTTTCCATGGCAATACGAAAAACGTAAATCCCGCGGCCGAAGCTTGCCAATGGACGCCAGTTCGGAATTGGTCAAGTGTTGAAGTCGATTCAGTTGAATCACGCGCCACAACGAAGGGTCTCGCACGATGCACGACATTCGACGACATGTGAGAGCGAGTTGATGACGAGCATGCGGCGACAAGAAACGAATGATTGAAATCCACAGTTCACTTGGCAACGAAAGCCAATTGGGGTGATCCGTCGGAAGAGAATCGTCGCTGATCTCCGTATCCGGTGAAGCCTGCGAAGAGTTTGAGATAAACAGAGTGTTTGGACGAATGAGAGAATGTTTGGTTCGTGAGGAGCGAACTCCGAAGAAAAAAATGACAAAGTGGCATAAGGGAAAGGAAAAAACTGATCGAATTCTACATGTTTGTATGTTAAACCTCGATCGCCAGTTCTCGTGTAATTATGTATTTTACTAAAGTGCAATGTGCAGTTTTTAAAAGCAAGGAGGATAAAGATTAGTCGGCGACACAGAGAAACCATTTTCAGAGGGATTTCTACTATATTTGCATGGGCCAGTGTAATATTTCGTATTATTACGAAACCACTTTTAATCAGATCTAAGACAACCAATCAACTCTCTGAAATTGACCACGAAACATCAATCCTGTGGTATTTCATAGGTGGTTTTAAACGAACAACAGGTCATTCAATTAGAATGCACGAATGTGCAATCGTGCAGTACTTCTGAGCTGTGCGGCTAACACCGTTCTAGATTGATTGGCCAATGGTGGTGAGCTTCATGCTGAACCACGCTGGAGTCTCACTACCATTTCTATTCCCCCCTCATATCTGTCTAGGCCTGGGCAACCTGACAGTATCGTAGCCCAAGTGCAGTCTCTGACTGTGCGGCAATTTGCCTGGATCAGGCTTGTGCTTTCATACTATACCATACCATTCAATTAGAATAAGATTTTCCAGCAAAAAAGTCACAAGCGTACTATGCGAACAAGCAACGCATCTTTTCGAAACAAATGGATTGGAATGCTGATAAAGTGCTCTGGAATGGTCGAATCGTCTTAAATCAACCATCCATGTTGAGGGAAACCATCATAGTCTAGCATGAAGAGCCAAGTAGAACTAGTAGATCAGATGACTTCGCTCGGCACATATGCTCGAGTGAATACAAGTCTAAACGAGAGTGGTTCAAGAAACTGATTAAACATCACATCGAAAGGTTTCCAAGTTAAAGCAAGTTGGGAAAGGTCTCGAGAGCAGACTACTGGTTAGTAAATTTGTTGATATCGCGGAGTGTGTACGTCATCTCGGTCGTTACGGTTGCGGTTACACACCCTGACGACACAAATACGGGACTTTGAGACGTAAGGAAACATTTCAATATACTCGGGCGTAGCCTGACTCCAGCTTCGGAGCGTAGCAGTCAGCTGTTAAACGCCATTGCTGTCACGAGAACCCAGTATTTCGATTAGGAAAACTGGTTGTTCATGTGATCAGCGTAAAACCCCACCAGCTAAAGTCGAGTTTAACTGCGCTTTTGTTTGGTTTTGCGATTGTCATGTGGTGCGCGCTGCACAATCAGTTGATGTAAGGATGCCAAAATATTTTCAAGCTGGTTCATTTCAACTAGCACTCAAAAATGTAGGAAAAATGGCATTGTTATAATTGAAGTCCGTTCGTTGAGCAAATCGGATAAACTTGTGCACCTCGCTTCGAGTATTCAATTGATGAATCAACATCAGGTGCAGCATTACACCCTGAATGGAACGGGCATTTATTCAAAAGCAACATCGGAACGACAGCTTCCTGGTGGATTTCACTGTTATGCATTAGTGTTAGTTAAAGAAAAGAATATGAATGAAACTCTTTTCCGTACCCAAGAAAAGTAAAAGGAATAGTTTGATTTTGAATAGGGTTCTAACGCCGCTGCGTTTATGGCTGGTCTGGTGCTTGCTGTCTTTCAGGATGATGTTGGTGATTAAAATGCTTTCGGAACTGGCAATCTGCAGCATGAGTAACTAGTAATAAACGGAAGCCTTGCGAGTAACAGTTGTTGTCATTCCAAATTTAGTCAAACATCTTCCATAAAACTTGGCCCACATTGAAATGTAAGCGCAAAAAATTACTCATTTACCTCAGCACTCGAGCTGGGTTCTGTCTGTGATTATGTCATCCAAACAATCTAGACATCCGTAACGTTATTGTTGAATAGTGTAACTTAAAAGTTGAAAGTCTGTTTGTCGTTCGTGAAAACTAGTTTTGACATCTTTTCGTGTGCGAACAGTACGATACCGGTTGCACACTATCCTCCGACGGATAGATACGCACGAGTATGGATCCAGGAAAAGTACTACACAGTCAAAGACCACACGTACATGGAGATACTGTGAGGCTGACAAGGCTTAAAGAGGAAAGACGTTGGGGTAGCAAGAAACGATGAACAATGGATTTGCGCAATGGAAGGAAAAGTACAACGCAGACTGGGGACAACTCACCTCGCTGCAATTCTCTGAATTTGGGGACCGATCTCCATTGGCGGAGCACGTGGTGGTAATTCTGTTACGTCCGGATGCGCGGTGCCTCCGTTGCTTTGTTGGCAACTGTTTACCTTTTTTCTTAGACCGACACGCCTTCAATGGGCGAGAATTCGATTTGGGTTGATTGTAAACCTGGTCCAGCTGTTCCTCTTCGCTAGAAAGCTTCGTCGAGGCGCAATGAGTACCGAGGTTTGAAAGCTTTGTGGACCTGAGCGAAGATATATATAAATTCACACATATAAATGAAAATGTGGAAATGAAGACGGAACTGTGCGGGACCATCCACGCCAAACACAAACGAATGCTATGCTTTCCAGTTAAGGTTTATCCGTCGCATCTTGAACATATCACGAATGGTCATAGTAAGAAATGCAGAAATGCTTTCAAAAGCTAGTCCGTAGATCATGTTCACCTCACTACAACAGCTTGGCCTACACTTGTGGGTTCTTCTGAGTAACGGTTCTAAAGAAAGATACTTATTTGCGTGCAATTCCATCACACACACACACCACGACCGATTTCGTGTTGCTTGCACTAATCACGAAGGGATAATACGATCAACATCCACATTTCTTGGGAAACGATCCAAGAAAATATACTCTATAAGGAGTTGAATTCAGGAAATCGACCTTTGGAAACACCACATTCGCACTACAAGGACGTTTGCAAGAGACTTTAGAAAACTCTAGGCATGAACCCTTCCAGCTGGGAAGAAGTTGGATTTAGTCGATTACTTTGGATGCACAATGTGAAGCATCATCTCCAAGCTGATTTCAGCTGCCGAACGTAGATCATTCCAAACGCATCCGTTTGATAGAATACCACATATCGCTGTGAAAGATAAGGTTAATCCAGAATGCGGCTATAGTTATATGAATCGCTGTGGAGCACAAAATCATCCTGCACCTGCGGCGAACATTCATGGTGGACATTTGCCGAAAGATGTGAACGAACGAGCGGTGCACCCACTTGATTAATGTCTCAAAGCAAAAATTGTTATTGTTGGTGTTGAACTTGTTTATTGCAAAGTCACAATTGTTTTAATCTATCGCATTGTAATGTTATCATATTTTAACGGCGTAAATTTAGGAACACATGGCTAATAAAATCAGGAGTTTTTCTGGCAAGCTTTGGGATTGCGTGCGTTTCTCAAATCTGGACGAGCAATCGCAATCGTTATTCATGCGACTGGGGTCGAAAAGCGAATGATTATTTTCGTGTTCATAAGCGCGAAAAGGTACATGTGATATGCACTGGGTATATATTTTACATCTGAGTATGAAGGAGAATTAGGGTTAAGCGGACTAGCACGGGGTTCGAACCTGGGAGCTCTCGATGGGAAATGCGCATGTGTTAGTACTATGCCAATGTGTCAACGGGAAAACGGGCTCAACCTCAAATCCCCATCATATGCAGGAGTGAAACGGGGATAGATAATGGTCCGAAAAATACATGCGATACCGGTAGTGGAACCCACATAATGCAAATTTAACCGTAAATAATAACTGATCCTATCGGCCTGCTAATGGAAATAAATAGTCCATTGCAGTGGGAATAAGCGCCAAGCAGCGAGTGTCGAGTTGGTCTGGATTCACCGAAAATAGCTATAATGAAAGCTAAACAGTGGAGTTGATGCAGAGGTGCTTGTAAGACGATTGGACATGAATCCGAAACCACGAAAGCACCGTTGAGCATCGTGATCAACCTTGTTTCTTCAACCCACCGCGGTACACAGTTCAGATCGACAGTCATCGGGAAAATAGCTTGGGCACGATAACACAGTGTTGAGTGGGTGATACCATAGTATCTTTATCGCGTACTGTGCGGCTAACATCGTGCTAAATTGATTGGCCATCGGTAGTGAGCTGCATGCTGAAACACGCTAGAGTCTCACTACCATTTCCTGTTCTTTTTCTTCATCATAGGTGTCTAAGCCTGGGCAACTTGACAGTATCTTAGCCCACGTGCAGTCTCTAACTGTGCGGCTCTGTCTGGATCACGCTTGTGTTTTTATACATACATACATACATACATACATACATACATACATACATACATACATACATACATACATACATACATATTTATCACGTTGTGCTTTGAAATCAACGAAATTACAGATTCTTTAGACCCAGACAGCCTAGTAATGAAAACCATGATCTTTCTTGACAAGAAAACTTGAGAGTCGAAGGTACAAGACCAAGAGCTATGAAGCGGTCGAATTTGAGATTACTTCAGATCGCGTACCCTGTTCTGAAATCTAATACGTTGTTCACGCTGGTTTCGAGGGTACTCTATCCAACATGAATCATGTCCCCGGTGTTTTGCGCCCCCTTATCGATTGTGTACCGATTCACCCAAGAATTCCACTAAACAAGAGAACGCCAACGGGTCAAAAGCGTACAGTACGCACAATTCAATGGAAACAAGAGCCTGTTTTATATAGAAAAATCACGTAACCACAACAATATTCTCAACATGTCTGTCCGGGTTGTTCTTTCGTTTTGATTGGTCAATCAATTTAGTACAAAACGGTTCAATTCAGACCCTCACCACACAGGGCTCGTTTGACTGACCTTGATGAGTTGCTTAACGTTTGGTAGCAGCTGAAGTGGCCCATCTCCTCATGCTTCCACTTGAATCGTTTTTACGCAATCCTTGCAAATTATTAGGGGGTTCGCGACGGTCGGTCGTCTCGGCACTTACTATTCGTGTGATGTGCCGCAGGATGGCGTATTGCACATAATTCGAAAGCTCATGATTCGCAAATGTACTTCCACAATCTCCACAATATGGTACTCCCAGCCATGTGATTATTCATACAATCAGGAATAACCACTCTCCATGCGACAAACAAAAGAACTATAGCCCAAAGTTTACTCATCAGTGCTCCAGAAGCTTGAAGAGGGACCCATAAATTGAGCATAAGTGCATGTTCTTCATCAAATGGACGAAGACAAATTTCAATGTAACATTGCAGTCATAATCCAGATGTATGGGCCAGCTACGCTACTTCCTCATCATCATCATCAGAGACAGCACTACACCGGCAGCATGTACTTAATGCTTAACCGACATACAACCATGAAAAAGTAAAACCCTAACAGATGGGGAAGGGTGGGACTTAAATAGCTACTTACTGGAGGTGCACTATTAAAACCCTGCAATAGGAAATTCATCGCCATATCCAGGTGCAAACTGAGCAACGACATTAGGCGAACTAGTAAATTTGTTCGCCTAAAAAGCTGGCGTCATAGCATCTGACGCCCAAGATAAGTGCCAAATAACGGGCAAAAACTTTTAAACATATGTGGCCATTGTTGAGTTTAGATTAATTATAAAAAAATTAAAGTTGCGTGTTCTGAAAGCATTCGTAGCACCGCGTTTCGACTTAGAAACGATGAATCGGAACAATCCTGGTGAATTTATCGAACGATGGTGAAAGAAATTACAAAAACAAAACGTGTGCATTCAAATCCGATCAAGATAAGCTCAGCTGTTCTATCGATCACTTCGCCATCGAGTGGCGACAGAACAAGATTAACATAGTTTCCGGTAAGAATGAGTAGCATTGAATAAAGAGACCAACACACCCAAAAGTTAGTTTAAATTCTTTTCAGCAAAAATCGCGTTTTGTTGTTTTGAGAATACGGACCTAACGTAAGATGATGGTTATAAATAGATAAACAATGCTCTGATAAAATAGAGGGACATTTTCAGCTGAGTCAGCATTACAGAGAAGAATTAAATGAAACTGATAACGATTCTGGTGTCATTAACAGAACTGTAGCCACATAGATATGAGATACTCAGTGGTTTAAAATCTAGAAAAAGTCCTGGGTCTGGTGAACATGAATGAAATAGATGGATGGGTGGATGAATGAGAGATAAATGAAAAGATTTGATGAAAGGAGGGATGAATTAATGGGTGGATGGTATGAAAATACACATTGAATATTTCATGATACGATTTAGAATATATTTTGGTGAAATAAATTTCATTTTTATGGTGAGTGAAAGTAAGGATAGATTGGTGGATGAATGGGAGATAAATGAAAAGACTTGATTAAAGGAGGGATGAATTAGTGGGTGGATGGATGGATTGATTGATTGATTGGCCACCGGTAGTGAGTTGCATGCTGAAACACACTGGAGTCTCACTACCATTTCTATTTTCTTTCTATTTCCTTTGTCATATCTGTCTAGACATGGGCAACCTGACAGTATCTTATCCCACGTGCAGTCTCTGACTGTGCGGCACTTTGCCCGGATCAGGCTTGTGCTTTCACGTCACATCACATCACATGGATGGATGTATGGATAGATGGGTAGGTGAAGAATGGTATGAAAATACACATCGAATATTTCATGATACGATTCAGAATATAGCTTGGTGAAATAAATTTAATATTTATGTCGAAAATTTTGAATGAAAGTATTGGTGACATTATAATGAAACAACACTGTTGTTTTCGTGATTGAATAATTAATAATAATAATAATATTCTCGCCAAAATTCGCCCCCATTCCACACCGAACACAAGAAATCTCAATTTTTTATACAGATCGATCACCTCAAACGTCACTATATAAGCGATCATTGATCCCTTTCGCTTGAAGATATCTCTGTTAAAAATGATGCGGGCATTGAACAATTGAGAAAAGATTTATCTCGTTGATATTTGGTAATTGGGTAACGTTTCTTTTTCTCGGAATGAAACATTAACGTTAAGGCTCACTAAACCTGATCTTACTGTCTCCATCTGATGACGGCAAATAGCCAGAAACCAGTTGTGGTGTGTCAGGGATGGGGATGTGAGCACCACACTATATTGGTCTTTAACATTCTTCTTCTTCTTCAAAAAGCGGTAACTGTCCAAGGGATGAAAACCTCACGACGTAGCACAAAGCATTCGAACAGAAACGAGTTAACCAAGACGTTTCTAGCTACTACCAAGTTTGAACTCAGATACGATTAAGAGACTAAATCTATCATTCACTTAACGGTTTCGGAACGCTTCAAGAAGTTTTTTCAATGAAGTTAAAAAGCGTGGTTTTTCTCCCCGTGGTTGTACTGTTTGGAATAATTATGTATTACGCGCCAACAATCAGCAAACGCGCGTCTTCAGATTAAATGATAACGCTTGTCTATTTAAAATGTAAAAATGACGGAAAATTATGTCCAATTTTAAACTCACAAATGCGATCCTCGATCAGAACAATCACGTGAAAAGGCTGTGTGTCTGAAAAAAAGTTTTCTGAATGCGGGTACACTATTCTTAGCAGTTAAGAATAGCGTTCTATTGAACTGTTTATCGATCTGAGACGAGAATAGCGGTCTAAATAAGATGAAATCGTAAGTAAAAAGTTTGCTTTGAGCAAAAAGATTACTACTCCCGTTTCGCGATGGATTTATCGCATACAAAAAAGAGAAACATTTAAAATATTAACATCATCAGACGCAAGTTATAAACAAATTCATGAGCACGAAGTCAGGGTGACAGAGTGTATATAGGTTGAGATATTGTCAGAGTATTCAATCCTAGTATGTACTTATGAAATCACAAACTTGGGTCCATTCAAAGTTCCGTACAGTCTGTATGAAAGCACAAGCCTGGTCCAGGCAAAGTGCCGTACAGTCAGAGACTGCACGTGGGCCAAGATACTGTCAGGTTGCCCAGGCCTAGACAGATATGAGAAAGAAAACAGAAATAGTAGTGAGACTCCAGCCTGTT
>JACCGJ010015117.1:0-10204 GCA_013407085.1 Atriophallophorus winterbourni | reverse complement strand
GTCTGAACCCACTGAATCGCAAATGAACGTTATTAGCTGTAACACGCCAGCATTTGACCCTGCCAACCCGCACGTGTGGTTCATCCAAATAGAGGGTATGTTTTGTTTTAAACGGATCACGAAACAAGAGGTCATGTTTTCTTTCGTTCAATCACAATTACCGTCGTACATTGCGGAAGAAGTATTAGATGTTCTTGACCCCATGCCCTCTATTTCGCCTTACGACACACTGAAGGCCGCCGTGCTCAAGCGTACTATGGTCTCCGACGAAGCCAGGCTAAAACAACTGCTGGCTGGTGTATAACTGGGCGATAGAACCCCTTCACAGCTGTTACGCCACATGCGTTCCCTGGTGGGCAACACAAAGTTAGACGATTCCGTCCTACAGCAACTTTGGCTCAACTGCCTGCCACACAGCACCACCGCCATCCTCGCCGTGTCGGTCGATAAGGTCTGCCTCGACACATTGGCCGAACTAGCAGATAAAATTCACGAACGCATTGACAGAACCAGCGTCAATCAAGTTTCAGAAGGTAGTAACCTCTCAAAACTTGAAGCCACCGTGGCCATGCTAACTAAGGAGCTTGCATCCTTACAGCTTATCATTTCCAACATGAAACGACTCAAAACGTCTAGAGCTAGACCCCGGAGTCCATCTGGAAATAGCAGCCACTCTCGCCCTCGCGATAACAATTGGTTCTGTTATTATCACCGTCGTTTCGGAAACGCCGCGCGCAATTGTCGTCCCGGGTGTAACCATCCTAACGCTGACAGCCACTGTGTTGAAAAACCACGTAGCAAGTCAGTTATGACGACAACCGTTCCTGGAAAACCCACTAGTCGCCACTTATACGTCTACGACGCATCTTCTAAGCTCAATTTTCTCGTAGACACCGGTGCCGAGGTAAGCGTTATACCGCGCAGTTACGAAAAACGCGACCTCCGTCCTTCGGGCATCACCTTGCAGGCGGCTAACAATTCGAAGATCTCGACTTACGGTGAAAAATTTTTAAAACTCGATCTCGGACTTAGACGTGAATTCCCTTTCGTCTTCTTGATAGCCGATGTTCAGAAGCCTATCATCGGTATCGACTTTCTGACGAAATACGGTCTCGTAGTCGATCTCCAGCACCGACGGCTACACGACAATACCACGTCACTAAACGTGTCCGGTAAACTTTGTTCAATTACCTCACCTGGTCTTCGAATTTTCGTTCAGAACAATGCCACTTACAGCGATTTCCCGACCCTAACACGCCCAGCACAATGCACGGAGCAACCCACCCACGATGTTCATCATCACATCGTTACTAAAGAGCCTCGAAATGTTGCTAAAGCTCGCAGGCTACCGCCTAAAAAGCTGAAAGCAGAAAAACGCGAATTTGGCTCCACACTGAGACAGACTGGCAAAAGGGTACTTGACAATCGCACTACCGACGAAGCTGAACCAGCACCTTACCGCTCAAGACCAAAGCAACATCTTCAGCTACGCAACGGTAATAAAGACAAAGCTAACATCGATCGCTTCAAACCCGCTTACGTTGAACGAAAGTTATCACAAGAAGCTACCACTTCGACCCCACCCACACAGCCTATGACGACCAGTGACGTTACATCCAATCGACCTCACCCATCCTGTCTACTCCTCATCTTGCAAACACGTACGGCCGCAGAGAGTGATGGTTCCCCGCAAGACTGGTTGAATATCATGCCATAATACGATTGTTGTATCGAGCGTTCATCCGTCGACTCACGCTCTAGGGGGAGTCTGTAGCAACTTTAATTTCACTTTCTTTTAATGTACTTCCATTTTCCTCAATGTTTCGTTTTAATCAAACCTATTCCAGAATATACTTTTTCCCTGCTCTTTCTTTCTGCTTGATTTTCGTTGTGCTGTATTGTTGCGTGTTTGTAAATCACGACGGTTAACGGCAAAATTGACGTGTCGCCACATTGTTCAGCTTCGCAAATTACCAATGCCGATCAACGCGACGCACTGGAGTTCGGAGTTGGAATATTTTTGTGTGGATAATTGTATTGGACATAGAATTTTCACTTAAAGTGAGTTTGTTCCTTTGTCCGCTTTTACTGTAACATTTTCCTGTTATATTTTTTTGCATTATCCACTACAGACCATTCATTTAATACCACTTCATTTTACTGAAAGCCATTTGTAAATCATGCTTAACATTTTTCTAGTATTTCGAGCTCATGCGTATCCTGATCCTACTGTCCTACATGATAAGTCCAAACAGCACAAATTCGTTCGCGGGGTGTGTGATGGAGATGCATGCAAATGAGTTTTTATGGTAATAGTTTCGAACCCAGTGTATATAAATGTTGGGCTCACTTGATTGAAAATGTTGGTCGTACCAACCTTATACAATCGTGACATACAAGCGTAGCGCGTTTACCATTGTTCCACCATTTCAAGCGCATGCGGATCCTGATCCAACTGTCCATACCTGATGAGTGCAAACAGCGCGAAACAGTTCGTGGGGTCTGTGATGTAGATGCATGCAACTGAGATTTTGTTAATGGTCATTGGTTCAAACACAGTCTACATGAGTGTGAGCTCATGTGAACTGGTTGCTTCTACCATCCTCATCTAACCGTTGTATACAAGCGCAAAATGTTCATCTTTGTTTTTATTGAACGTAAAATTCCGCTGCAGAAGTGACCCTGAAAACGTATTCGCAATTGTACATAACACAATTTGATTGTACAAACATTTTGGCAATTATTGATTATGATTAACCTGCTTTGGATATACACGAATTAAATTATTTGTTTATTTATTTATATCCTGATAATGAATTTCATGCTTTGGATTGCCAAGACTCTATATTATTATTGAGTTCAGCGTTCAGCAACAACGATGGTGAAAGCTATCCATTTTTGCTCACCTGAATGGTCGACTCCAAAGTGGCGAAAGAATCGTTGTGTATAGCAGGTAAATTGTGGGTCATTGAATCGAGGACTTTAATCTGTACTCCCTGAAGATTAGAGATCGGAATAACGGGATGTGCTGAATTGGATAAGAGACTATCTTACTATCGACACGCCCAAGTTCGCGTTGGCAGCACCTTCTCTAGAAGAATAGACGTCATCAATGGAGTTCCGCGAGGCTCGGTGCTTGGACCTCTTTTATTCATGGTGTACATGAACGATATAGTAGATGATATTTGATGTAACTTGATACTGTTTGCCGATGATATTAAAATATGGAAACGTGTAAGGTCTGTTAACGACTGTAAAGCATTACGACGGGATCTGTGCACCGTATTTCGTTGGTCCAAATTATATGACTTAACATTTAACTCAGTGAAATGTAAAATGCTGCGGCTTGAAAAATCTCTGTACTACACGTATCAGCTTGGCACGCAAGATCTCGTCTGGACCAACGCAGGATAACATCTCAGTATCTTGGTGTCGTTTAACAATAAGCCTGGCCATCATTGCCAAACAGTGTGCAATAAAGCATGAGTCTTCGAAAGATGATATTCAGGATTTTCATGCCGGAATCTTTACCCCGGTTAATTACTACGTATGTTGGTCCCGTTATGGAATATTCCATCCAAGCCTGGGCACCTGGCTGAGGAAGGATATCAAACTACTTGACAGGATTTATCATCATGCGACAAAGGTGGTGTCCAGTTACAGAAATTTGCCTTTGAAAGAGCGAATGTTTATACTAAATCTACATGATTTTACCCAACGACGGATACGGAATGACCTCCTAATAGTATTCAAAATTTTGCATACAGAGAACCATCCCTTTAAACGCTTTATAAAGCCTATTTGCCTTAACCGAAAACGAAAACATCCAAAGGCTTTAAGCATTCCGAATACTTGATTGGATATTCATCGATATATTCATCATTTGGAAATTTTTGCCTGAAACAAATCTCACGCTCTTAATCTGTTGCGGTTTTCGCTTCTAAACTAGATGAGTATATGACGAATTATGCTGTGTGACTGTTCCTAATAATTTTTGAGATATTTTGTATTTTTACTCCATATAACTGTAATTCTAAGGTTATTATTAGGCTTTACATTTTTCTAATATAAAACATTCTGAGCTCTGAGTTTATGAGTTCTGCAATGTAACTAAACAGAAGTCTGTAAGATCCTGAAGAGTTTAATAGGATACATTATCACTTATTTACTAACGATTGCTTCTAAAACAGTGACAATGTATCACTAAATATATCTTCTTTAAGCTAGGTTGGTGAAAAAGCAGAAAAAGAAGACGATTTAGAAAATGACTTTATTTCTATACACCAATCTTTAGTGATTAAATTAAGTTATTCGTCAAGCTGAGAAAAATTGAAATTTATAGAGCCATAAAAGCCTTATCCAGGCAAAACTTGACATATTAAATATTGTGCGTGGGACAAAATACTGTCAGGTTACCCAGGTTAAGACAGAAATGTTGAAGATGACGAAGAATTTTTAAAAAACTTGGTGCTAGTTAGTGAAATAGATTTCCAGCTGGTATGATAAATTTCCCAAACTCTATAAAATGATCGGGCTCACGATATGCAGTGTTCGCTAAAATTAAAGCAGTCAAAAATAGACTGTTGCTCTGTTCCTATTCCATTGAGCAAGTAACGAGAGAAGCTATCCAACGTATATTTCGGAGGAGCTGATATGTGAATGTAATTCTCGTTACTAAGATCTCATAAACCAAACAATCTAAATTCTAAGAAAAATTTAAAACAATCGCACTCAAAGTTTTTATGATAAATCTCAAAAAATTTGTAAACAATAAAGTGGGAATTAGCTGATAAATTGTGAACAACATTCCCAAATGTCGTCTAGAAATAAAAAGTCAAAACTAAAGCAAAATTATATTTGCATTGTTCACGCTTTATTATTGTTTGCTCAATCGAGTTACTCTTCCTCTGTTGGTAAAGGAAACCGCTACCTTACTTTTCAGATATCTGGAAACAAGGCTGCGTGAACTATAAGACCTGTGTACTTAATACTCAAGTACCGAATGCTAAACCGCATATTGTTGAAGGGAAGACGCGTAATTGGCTCTAAGCCACCAGGATGCTCTGGGTGATTCGGCGTTCCTTTGCGTCCATTACCCCGCAAATGTTCCAGACACTTTTCTCTGTGTACATTCGTCACTGTTGGAATATGGGCTACCTGTTGCATTTCCTCAGTCCAAAGGCGAATGCGACTCCTTGGAGAGGGTACAAATGAGGGGCACTAAGATAGTTTGTGGAATGCGCCAACTCGCGTACGAGGATAGGAGGAGCTTGCTGAAACTCTACCCCCTAGAGCTTCGAAGGAAAAGATATGACCTGCTCCTGACACGCCGTATTCTTCTCGGTCAATATGGAGACGAGTTCCTCCAGTACCTCCGATTAGTAGGTGAGTCGAGGACTCGTGGACATGACTTTAAGTTGCAGAAGCCTAGAAGGCTGAAGCTGAGTAATGCGAGCACGCTATTCACGCGAGTGGTGAACACTTGGAACTCTCTACCGAAAGGGCTCCTTTCTCTGCCATCTGAACAGCTATTCAAAAGCGCGTTGGATCAGCATTTGTTGAGACGGATGGACTTGATACCCGGAGTGATATAGTGGTGTTCCTCTACTCTCAGTGTTTGCCTTGTCAGCAGAAGTCACCCATGTCTATTACTGTGATGGAGCTCAAACAGAATTTTATCCCTTCTGCTTTCGATTTAACCCGGATAATCTCTTGGCTTCGCGATCGGCGAAGATTTCAAATAGACAAAAAGAATATACGTTTTGGAGGTGGTGGGTGCTTCTCTGCAGCTTTCCACCGAAAAAAATTCTGGACGCTCGATTGGCTTGTTAGCCACATACTGTCCTGTGCAAACTGAACTGAACTGAAAAGAAGAAGAAGAAGTCCTGTTCGATTTGAACATTGACTAATCGAGGTCATGCTGGAATATTGCTGCGCGCTAATCAAATTGATGACAAATCATCGTAATATAACATCTATTCCGGTTCAAAAATTCCACTTGAGTGTTTATCCTAGTTTAACATCACTAGTTTCAATGTTTTCAAGGCCGGAACGGTTTCGGGGATAAGCTTCTGTAACAGACCATCATTTTTGCTGCATCTTTTGTATTTTGCAACAATGTTTGACTTCATATCGCTCGGTAAACGTTATCTCTACTACCAATTTTGGCTAGGCTGAAAAGGGGTGTAGCATTGAAATAAAAAGTCTATCTAACAACTTTTAATTTAGACAATGCGTAGTGAGCTAGTGGTGTATTGGTCATGTGCTTCGCCTAAGTGTCCTGAGTTCGCAGGTTCGAGTCACGGTGGCGGAATTATTTTCTGAAAATTATTCGTCATCGGATTGAAGGCACATTGTAGTAGACCAGATTACTACAATAATATCCCTAAGAACGTTGGAGAAAAGGCAGGTTGACTGGAAGATATATAGCGGTAGCCAAAACGTGTACACAGCGATCACGATGCACGCACGAACAAAACGGAAGTTAATTAATTGTCAAGGTCAATGTTTTGATGAGGCAAAACAAGCGGTGTTACACAGCCCCCCTCCAAGAAGTCTGGTCAACGAAGACTTCTGATCGGGAGTTGCCAGTAGCGTGGCGCATGCGGGTGTCAGGTTACCCCGGGCAGGAACGTAGTCTCTCAGCAACCAGTCACATAGAAGTCAGCCAGGCCGCTCGGTCTGCGTGGGTCGATCATCGGTGGTTCGAGAGTAGGATGTACGGTGAACCGATCAGGACTAAGCCAAGTAGCGTCTCACATGTGAGTGAACGTACTGCCGAGCCGCCTCACATGGAGTGAACAGCTGCTAGCGGGATTTTCCAGTTTGGCGTGGTCTTAGTATGAACCCAATTTGAGCAGAAACAGGCGCATTCGTAGGCTTGACAACAAGAACCAGAAGCTTCGAAAACACAGTTCCTGCTCAGAATTTCCTGTGTCCCGAAGAAGGATGGTAAACGGCCGCGCCAGGAGAATCGGTTGGCGCGTCAATCTGGGCTGGTAAGGACCTTGTGTGACGTGACAGGCGTGTTGGAACAATTGTGCTCTTGTTGATGGTTAGGGCTACCGGGTGAGTTGGGGGCAAGCGTAGGTGGACCAGGAAGGGTGCGCGATTCGGTGTCATCAGCGGTGGGTGGGTGCGTACCTGAGGGAAAAAAGAAAGAGAAAACTCCCTGGTGCATGGGTTTAGGGCCACGACCGAGTGATTAGAATGAGGTACGAAATAATGCACGCGTGTATGCTAAAAGATATGAAAGTATTAACTATTTACAACAAAATCAGCGAATCGAACGGGTTGCCGTTTGGCACGTTTTGTTCCTGTAGTGGCCGGCTCTAGGTTAGCTGTGGGTACAGGAGGGGTAATGACCAGTGGTGCCGGGGTTGGCGTTGGGTCATGTGGGATAACTTCCTCGTCCATGAAAGCCGGTTTGACTCTGTCGATTGAGACAGTGTCATGCTTGCCGACACGGTCAATGACGACCGTCTTGGGAGAGCGCCGAATTACTCTGAACGGTCCGGTATAAGGAGGGTGAAGAGGATGCTTCACCATGTCATTCCGGAGAAAAACATGTGGACAATCAGCCAACTCCTTTGGGACATGTGATGATTTGGCCTGGAGCCGCGGGGGTGATGGGCGAAAACGACCCATGTAATGGCGCAAGCGCGCTACGTAATCGCCGTAGGCGAAGGGTGATTGTTTACGTGGGGCGACATACTCGCCAGGTAGAGCGATGGCGCGACCGTATGTCAATTCGGCTACGGTAGCTTGCAAAGGGGTTTTAAAGGTTGACCTCAAACCTAGGAGGACGATCGGTAGGACTTCGGTCCAGTCAATACCTCCATGCGCCATCAATGCCGCTTTCAGTTGCCTGTGCAACCTTTCGACCATCCCATTCGCGGCGGGGTGGTAAGCTGTAGTTCAGTGATGCTGGCAACCCAGAGTAGCTAGCAATTTACTGAAGGCACCATCGAAATGGGAACCTCGGTCCGTAGTGACGATACTCGGACAACCGAACTGTGCCACCCAACGCTCGAAAAAGGCATGTGCAACTGTCTCGGAAGAGCAGTTGTGAAGTGGGATGGCCTCAGGCCACCTGGTGAAACGGTCGATTATCGTGAGGATATATATGTGGCCACGTGAATGGGGCAATGGGCCGACTAAGTCTACGTGTATGTGTGAGAAGCGCTCATCCGGTTCGACAAAAGTTCCTAATGGACTCTTGGTGTGTCGATGGATTTTCGTGAGCTGGCATTCATGACACGCTTTGGTCCAACTTCGAATATCCTTACTAGCTTTTGGCCAAATAAATCGAGCCGTTATCATTTTAACACTGGCACGAATGCCAGGATGGGAGAGATTGTGTAATCCCTCAAAAACGCGCCGCCTGAATGCCTATCAATGAGGACAAGACAGTGGTCATGCGCATAAACTCCGATGACACTGGTGGTGAATACTTTATTGGAGGTAAGCCTATTAGAGCGGTGACGGTCAAAAAAGACTTAGGGATTCTGGTTATGGATTCCTTGAAGTCGAAGGCTGACACTTGTCGGAGAATAGGCAGCGCTACCAGGATGCTCTGGGCCATTCAGCGTTCCTTTGAGTCCATTACCCCGCAAATGTTCCAGACACTTTTCTCTGTGTACATTCGTCCTCTGTTGGAATATGGGCTACCTGTTGCATTTCCTCAGTCCAAAGGCGAATGCGACTCCTTGGAGGGGGTACAAAGGAGAGGCACTAAGATGGTTTGTGGAATGCGCCAACTCGCCTACGAGGATAGGAGGAGCTTACTGAAACTTTACCCCCTCGAACTTCGAGGGGAAAGATATGACCTCCTGACACGCCGTATTCTTCTCGGTCAATATGGAGACGAGTTCCTCCAGTACTTCCGATTAGTAGGTGAGTCGAGGGCTCGTGGACATGACTTTAAGTTGCAGAAGCCTAGAAGGCTGAAGCTGAGTAATGTGAGCACGCTATCCACGCGGGTGGTGAACACTTGGAACTCTCTACCGAAAGGGCTCCTGTCTCTACCATCTGAACAGCTATTCCAAAGCGCGTTGGATCAGCATTTGTTGAGACGGATGGACTTGATCCCCGGAGTGATATAGTGGTGTTCCTCTACTCTCAGGGTTTGCCTTGTCAGCAGAAGTCACCCATGTCTATTACTGTGATGAAGCTCAAACGGGATTTTATCCCTTCTGCTTTCGATTCAGAAGAAGAAGAAGCTCTACCTCAATTGCTACACTCCCAATTTCAAAACTGTTCTAATGGCGCGCGTCTCATATAGCCTAAGACATCCAAGTCCAGCTTCTGGCCTGTATGCGTGATCCTGTGTGACCCAGCGGAACTGTTTCTACTGACATTATAAGGGTCCAAGACAGCTGACAGGCGCCATAAAATTTAGCTTTCTCCGGGCAGGTGGAGCACGTAAGTCCATCAAGGTGGTCCACCTAGGGAAGGAAAACCCTTATCCCAAACTTGCACGGATGTGCAATCGTGCAGCATTTCTGTGCTGTGCGGCTAACATCGTGCTAAATTGATTGGCCAACGGTAGTGAGCTGCATGCGAGTACACGCTGGAGTCTCACTACCATTTCTATTTCTATTTACCCCCTCATATCTGTCTAGGCCTGGGCAACCTGACAGTATCTTAGCCCACGTGCAGTCTCTGACTGTGCGGCACTTTGCCTGGATCAGGCTTGTGCTTCCATACTTATCCCAAACTTCCACTGCGTTGTGGCTACATCCAATCATGGAAAAGAATTCAGGAATCAAACTCGAGGAAAAATCTTCAGTCGGAATCTCGTTAGGCAGTAAAAAGTTGTATTCAACTTCGTCCTGTGACGACATCGTTGTCCAAATGCTGATGCTGGCTCGCTTGCGATGGTTGGAACATGTTTTAAGAATGCCTACTCACCGTTTACCATACCGCGCCTTATTCGCAGAGCCTGACAGAAGCTGGGAGAAAATATCGGGTGGTCAGTCCATGATGTGGCGCGTTGGGATGAAGAAACTCACCATAGCGCTAGGCTCAGTTGGGCGTATTCGTTTGGCTGGGTGGGGTCCAAAAGCTCCACCTAATAGTTGGCTGGAAACCTTACGCGATATGGCTACAAACCGAAGTAAGTGGCGCCAGTGTATTTTATTGTGTGTCATAATTTTTTTATCCGGTATTATTTTACATAAAAACAAAACCAAAAAATCGCATG
>JACCGJ010015116.1:21860-52907 GCA_013407085.1 Atriophallophorus winterbourni | reverse complement strand
CGTGGTGGGAATGTGTCTTGGGCTGACACTTCTCCCTATAAAAAGCCACAAATGTCCAATCAAGGTGTATGCTATACGCGAACATGGCCCGCTATAAGGCCTATTTGCCTCCGTTTTTATCTCTTCATGTATGCTTTTAGCACGCTTTGTGCGACCCTCTGTACACACCACCCAGTGGTTTCTTACAAGCTATCAGCTTTTATTACCACAATAAAACTATTGACTATTAATGCTACATTACCTAAAACGGAGATCACATGACTTTTAAGATTACAATGTTCAATGGTTTATTGTGGTGTAAAAGCATAGCTTAAAAATAACCACAGGTTGGTATGTACAGTGTGGTAGAAATAAAATTGAGTGTCATCTGTTCGGGGACGGGGAGGCCTTATAGCGGGCCACACTCGCTTTGGAATTGCGCCTTCCTTATATTGCGAGGCGGTCGCAGAATACGGACGCATCGGGGTGGCGTTAGACCTGGAAACAAGTAAAACTGACAGGTGGTTAGGAAGGGAATGAACGGAGTAGTAAGGCAAGGAGGACAACGTACCTGAAAAAATGAAGCTAGTACGCGATGCGGTGTAGTGGATCAGTGCTGATCCGAGAACAGCAGCAATCGGACAGACAAGGCCTCAAGGTATGTTGTTGTGGAGATCATTCAAATGAGCGTCTAGACTCCGTTTAAAAACCTCTACGGATGTTGCGGATACGACTTCCTGGGGTAGACTATTCCATTGAGTACATATCCGGAGGGGAAAGAAATGCCTGCGACAGTTGAGGCGTGAGTGTTGATATGAAAGTTTGAGTGAATGGCCACGAAGATGTGAAGTTTCATGATTAAGGACGAGAATGTGTTTACAAGGGTGAACAGTGGATGAGAGGATTTGGTAGGTGAGAATGAGGTCACCACGGAGCCTTCTGTATTTCACTGAAAAGAGATTGAGGGAGCGAAGACGTTCAGGATAAGCATACGTGGCCAGACCTCTGACAAGTTAAGTGGCGCGTCGCTGGGGAGCCTCAAGAAGTCTTTGGTCCTTCAGTAACCACGGTCATCCAACTTGAACGGCGTATTCGAGATGTGGACGGATGAATGTTTTGAGCAAAAGCGACAAACATTGAGGTTCAAATCTGCGAAAAACACGTTTGAGAAGACCAAGCATGGCGTTTGCTTTATTGGCTGCTCTCAGGCACGTCGCCGAGACTGACATGTTGGACTGCACGATAATGCCTAAGTCCCTTTCTGAGGAAGTCGTCGCAATTGGGTGTAATCCCAGGTAATAGCTTGGGCTAGAATTTGTACGCGTTGAAAGGACGCGGCATTTCTCTGTATTGAACGGTAAGCAATTTTCGAGTGACCACACATAAAGCGAATTGAGGTCATCCTGTAGTTGATCGATGTCGTGCTGACATGTGATGACTCTCCAGAGTTTCATGTCGTCGGCATACATGAGCGTGTGGGAATCAATGGCTTGAACGACATCATCAATGAAGGATAGGAATAGGGTTGGCCCGAGTACCGAGCCTTGAGGGACACCGCTGGAAATGCTGAAACTTGAAGCGAGGCATCCATCGACGCGGACGCATGCGCGGCGATCTGATAAATAACTCTCAAGCCACTGAAGCAACTGACCTGCAATCCCTAGAGAACATAATTTGCGGAGCAAGATTCGATGGTTGACTCTGTCGAAAGCTTTCGAGAAATCTAAGTATACTAGGTGAATCTCTCGTCCTTTGTCGACTTCGGATGTCCAGTGGTCACTTGCGAGCATCAGGTTTGTCACACATGATCTCCGGGGACGGAAACCGTGTTGCGAATCAGACAGAAGGTGTAGTCTTTCAATGAACTGGATCAGAGAGTCACTGATAATAGATTCCATAAGTTTCGATATAACAGAGAGTAATGTTATCGGTCGGTAATTGGACACGAGAGATCGAGAGCCGCTTTTATAGCTGGGAGAGATAGATCCACATTTCCAGTCAAGTGGGACACAGCCGTTAGCAAAAAGGTGCGTGAAAAGATTAGCCAGGGGATAACAGAGAGAGGAGGCACATTCGCGTAGGGTTCGGGGATGGAAACCGTCTGGCCCAGCGGAACTGGTGGGTCGTAAGTTTTTTAGTTTATGATATATAACTGTGGGTGTAAATTCGATGTCACTTAAAGTGGAATGGGATGGGGATGAATTTACAGGAATCGTGATGTTGCCCGAAGAAGATTGAAAAATTGAGGCAAAATGAGCTTTCAGAGCTTCGGCCGCAGCTGCAGCATCCTGGGTCAAGCCTTGTGGAGTCTCAAGGATCGGAACTCCAGGTTTAACATACCTCAAGCGATTCACATAACTAAATAACCGTTTGGGATTGATGGCAAAAGAGCTCGTTAGTCTGTACTGGTAAGCGAGTTTGTCATCGCGAACTAGCGAATTGACTTTGTTACGAAGCTTCCGATAGCGCTCCCAGTTCGCAGGAGTTGGCATACTGAGATAGGTAGCCCATTCAATATTTTTTTCCCGCATCCATTTTCGAGTGCGACTACGAATGGGAGTAAAAGCGCGACTTTTGAGAGAAACTTCTTTGGTAACGGTGCATAAGCTTTGCAGATGCTGTGAGCGGGTGAAAAAATGAAGCCAGGCATCTTCCGCTGAAGTTAATGAGTTAATAATCCAATCTTGTTCATCAATGATAGTGTTGAGAGACGCGCAGTTTGTCCATTTACATGAATAAATAGAGCGTGCATTTACCTTATCAGCCCAGTAAACTAGGTCGAAGTGGAGGAAGACATGATCACTGCGCCCAAGTGGGGGTTCCCGTTTGATATATTCGATCATTAATTCGTCATTGGTCAGAATCAAGTCTAGCAGTGAGGGTGAATGCTGCGAGTGAAAACGTGTTGGGAGCGTGGAGTGGTTGAAAAGTGGATGACTGTGTATTAAATCCAGTAGTTCATTTGATAGAGGGTTGCTAGGATATGGGTCACAGAATAGGCGTGGTAAGTTGAAGTCACCCATAATGAGGACATGTGTGTGGTGAACAGTTAATGCGTGGTTCAGATCTGTCAGCAATTGCATGTCGCGAGCCGCTGAGCTATTGGGTGGACGGTAGATGAGAACAATCAGTAACGTTGAATGAACGGATAGTTGCAGAACACAGGTAAGAGCGTCGGAAGATTGAAAACCATCTAATACTGAGCAGTGCAATGATGATCGGGTGTAAAGAGCTACACCTCCTCCTGCTGTAGGCCGATCTGACCGGAGGACAGTCATGTTAGTCAGCTCAATCTCACTGTCGAGGTGGCAATCACTCAACCAAGTTTCTGTGACGGCAAGAATGTCATAGGGGCAAGCGGAAGTACGTAGTCTGAGTTCGTTAATTTTACTGAGAAGGCTCTGAGCATTAGTATAGCCACATACCAGGGACTTCCGCAGAATAAGTGAAGGCTGATTTACACCTGAGCCGGTCGGGACACGACCGGCTGGTTCAGGTTTTTTGATACGTCAGTAGATGCGGGTGGTAGATTTGTTACTTTAGGATTGACGAGTGAGTCACCCTCGGTGCCAGTGTTGGGCAATCTGGATACAACGGTCGGTATAGGATTACGGCGTGGATTGTCGGAATATTGTCGAACATTAGGTGGAGCATATCTACGAGTTGTACGCCAAGCACTTAACGCAGAATTTACCATATCGGGATGTAGAAAACAAACCTTCAGTAAGCAGAGAGAATTACCAGAGTATGTACCTGAACGAGGAAGACGGTAAATAGCGGTTGTAATTATATCAGTACACTCCATGTGACTATGTAGGAAACGCCACTGATCGTAATCATGCTGTTTCTTATCTAGATCATTCGAACATTCGCCTTCTGGTACGCCATGAATGATGATAGCTGATGGCTCTCGGCGCGTTGATTTAGAATCACGATTCTTTTGGCGCTCAGTCCATGGAACGTTCGGAAAGATCCGGATAGTACTAGATTCCCCGTGGAGTAAATAGGCAGACAATAAAACGTTTTCAGCTTGTTCACTCGTTTGCAAGTCAATACGTAAGAGACGGGCTTTATCGGCATGGGGGGAAGATGGATGTCGGGTTAATCGTGTTATACCCGAGGGATCTATGGCTGGGATTTTCATTTTCGAACACAAGCCAATTCACTGTTGTAGATCATGTTCACACTTACTTTTGAACTGTGTACATGTTGACTCAGGTACATTTGTACAAATGACGGAGAATGTGTGAGGACGCGCGTTTTTGACTTTTGGCGGAGAAGTGTTTGACTGCTTTTTTTTTGAGGTAGTTGCAGTAACCGGCTCTTTCAGTGGAACGTATGACGGAGGGGAGAGTGTGCACCCAGGGTTACATTCAACAACAGGAACTACAGGCTGATCTTGTTGCTGGCGCAGAGAGGCGAGTTCTGCAAGAATACGGCGGACATCAGATTCAACTTTAGAAATCCTATTATCGACTGTTTGACGGGGGGTTGCACTTTCGGGTCGAGCTGGTGTTGAGGACAACTGTGGAGTAACTTGTGAGGTACGCATAGGGCATGTCAGCAGAGTAGATTCGCCATTATTCTGCAGAGATTCGAAATCAGGAAGGCATATCTGGCAAATGTATTTCAGAGAAGAAGATGCCTGTGACCGTATTACTGCAGTTTCTAAGTCCGTAAGACGAGGTTCACAAGATAGATGCGTTTTCGTGCAGCACAAAGAGCAAGTGATGGACTTCGTTCTAGGTCCGACACGAGAGCCACACACTGGGCAAGAACAGCTCGAAATGGCAGGCATTTGCGGTTCTAACATGCACTGATACACAGCAGAGAACCGTATAGGTTGTACACGTTAAATATATCCAACCATACTGTTATCGATTCTAGATATAGCTGTAGTATATTTTCTAGTAAAACAGAGATTTGTTTGTTTAATTTTGGAAACAATAATAGCACTAAGCAGAAAAATTTAAAATTAGCACGTGCCTAAAAGTTATTTAAACGGCGCGCTGTTTTTTCTGCTCAAGTTCAAGTTCTTCTTCTTCTTCTTCTTGATAAACGACAGGGGGTCACGCACTTGTAAGCCGCATCTCTTTATATCAGCAACATAATCCAGGAGAACCTCAGTTGAAGAAAATCCGGTCCAGTGTTGTAATGTTCAGGGCCTTCGCCGTGTGATTGATAATGGCGGTACGTTCAACTTTGTTGCATTTGGGCCACGCTCAATTACAAACTTTTACGAATTTTCACCGTATCACAGTTGTACTGTAAAATAGAAAATCTATTTTACTTATTCTCGAAAGTTTAAACACACAATTCATTCTTGCACCTCTTGCTGATAAATTACTTCCGTAATAAACTCAGTATTCTGTTTTAATCTTGTATTACCGTGTTTTTAGCTATTTTCAACTATGAATAAAACTGTTTGTATTAGCGCGAAATGTGGCAAACAAGTAGCCAAAGGTATTGAGTGCAATGCTTGCAAGCGTTGGGTTCACCCTGGCTGCTCAGCTATACATAAATCCCACTATGGGCTTTATGCGAAATTCCGCTGGCTTCCGTGGTATTGCAGTGATTGTCACAAGGCTGCCACTGAAGCCGCATTTGTGTACCACCAACGGCGATCTAGTTTGACGCTAGCTAGTGCGTCTGAATCCGTGTTCGACCGAACTTATGCATCAGTCGCACGGTCCAATTTAGTCCCCGGGCGGGCTTCGGTGGGTAACAAGGCCAAACATTCGAGCCAGTTATCCCGCCCTCTTGTGCCATCCACCACTGTCAAGGCAAATAATAAACCTAAGCCTTCTAAAAGACGGGTGTCCAAGGGCTCTAAACCACCGCTAACCGACGCTAACGTCACACTAGTGAAACAATCACCTACTAGTCTTAGACTACCTTCACGAATGGTGTCCAATTCAGCAGGCACCCCAAAAAGGCAGGCTAAGACTATTAAGTCCGGTAAAAATGGAAAGCAACATACAAATGTTGTCGGTTCCAATGCCATAGATCAAATTATTCTGGAGCTAAACAGTCTTCGGAAAAAAAATGAATCATTACATGGCCCATCTTCGGCTCGTAAAAATAGAACTCGTAATGTTCTAGTTTTAAATCGTACCGAGCCCTTCATCAAGGAATCCAAATCTCGTAGAGATTTGGACCGCAGGTGTATCCAGGATCTCTTTCGCATGGTTGGGATGAAGCCATCCACTCTCACGGTGCGAGTTCATCGTGTGGGTAGATGGAAGATGGACAACCGGCCTCGCCCGATCCTAGTGGAGTTCAAATTTCAGGCGGATCGCGATGTGTTTTTGTCTAAGGCGGAACACATAACTAACGCCACTGTTAGAAAAACTCCAAGTGAAGCCTGACAACATCCTTTTGATAGGAGGCAGTTCACTGGTAGCTCCGGACTGGGAAGCCATCGCTAGCATCAACAACGACTCGTACCGGTGCGTGTGCATCCACCTATGATCTGGCTATCAGGGAGCAACGACGCTTGCGTAGTTTGAATGACAAAGGAAGCCAGGTCAAGCCTTTCTAGTGGAACCGGTCCCATGGATAATAAGGCTCAATAGTCAAGCAACGTTCCATTACTTAAAAGGCGTAGGAAGTCCGCAAGCCTTTCTAGTGGCAGCTCCCATGTATAAAATGAGGGGCTTAATAGTTAGGCAACGTTCCATTACCGTCGGCAAGATGCGCGCGCATATTGGCTTTCCGCATTAAGCAGAGTACGCCCAAAAAACGGGCAGCTTCCCCGGGTTGCTTCGACCGAGGGCAAACACGACTCATTAGAAGCGCGCATATCTCAGTGCACTGTGTTGTACGCTAATGTGTGCAGCATAAGAAATAAGTGGTCTGAACTTTCTCTTCGTGTAGCCGAGCTATACCCGAGGGTTATAGCGCTGTCTGAAAACCTGGCTGTCTGCGGTTGATGTTGTGCCAGCTAGCATCAGCGAACAGTATCTTGTCATCAGATGCGATAGACCTGGTGATAGAAGAGGCGGAGGCGTGGCACTTTTCCTTGAATATGGTCTACACAATACGGGTCCAGGGTTATCACTCGCTATTGAAAATGTCCAAGTTGTTACTAGTGTCCTGACTTGCTACAAGTCATCGCTCGCAATTGCTTGTGTCTACGTCACTCCCAGTGCATCCATAGAGGAGTTTACACAGCTTATTGAGACACTCGACGGTTTGTTTCACTCAGCTCACAGTGTACTTATCTTGGGTGATTTCAACCTCCCAGACATAGATTGGCCTGTCCCCACTGGTCTAGTCACCCAGCAATCTGACACCTTTCTCGAATGTCTCCATAATCATGCGCTGCACCAGCATGTCAATGATCCTACAAGGTTTCGCCATGGATGCACTCCATCCACTCTTGACTTGGTATTGTCGTCCCAGCTAGAAGCCATTAGTCATTTAAAGTACCTACCGCCGCTCGGCAAAAGTGATCACGTAATGATAAGCTTCGAAGTGCTATTGCGTTTTCGCAAACCTTTCTCTCGTCCCAGACGCAATTTAAGGCGTGTAGACTGGGGTTTACTCTTGCAGTCTTCAAAATCTTCCCTTCAGTTATCTAGCGATTCAAATGTAAATGAAAACTGGGATAGAATTTCTAAGTATTTAAACGAGTTACAAGACAAGCACGCTCCGCTGCAGTGTGTGAGAAGGCATCGAAGGCCACCCTGGTGGTCTCCTCGAGTCCGTGGGTCTACCCGTAAACGGGATCATCTATGGCGGCAATATAAGCTATCCCTTACTTCTGGTTCTTGGGCCCGCTACAAAACCGCTCGGAATGCCTGTGTTAAATTACAGCGTGTGCTCAAACAGCATTTTGAGTTATCTCTAGCTAGGGATGCTAAATCCAACCCGAAAAGGTTTTATACCTACGCACAGTCAAAAGGAAAAACTAGGGAAAACATAGGGGATTTGAAACTGGAGGACGGAAAAGTTGCCGATACCGACCTGTCTAAGGCGACTGCCTTCTCAGGGTTTTTCAGTAGCGTTCACGACGGGATAATTCTTCAAACGCACCGTCAGGTCTGCTTAACCTGACACCTGGTGTCCATGTATTAGATGAGTTGTCCTTCAATGAGGCTGAGGTGTTTGACGCACTTATCCATGTTCGGGTCAACAAATCTGAGGGACCAGACGGCATCTACTCAATTATGCTTAAAAATCTTGCCTCAGTGCTTGCCGAACCGTTTTGCCAGCTCCTTAATTCATGCCTGCAACTAGGAGTTGTTCCCAGTAAGTGGAGGGAACCCATAGTCGTGCCAATACACAAAGGCGGTTGCAGGTCAACTGTTGGTAACTATAGACCGGTCAGCCTGACCAGCACCGTCTCGAAAGTAATGGAAAAACTGCTGCGTGATAAAATCTGTCAGCATCTTTGTCGGCATTCTCTGTTGAGTGTAACTCATCATGGAATTCTTAAGGGTAGATCCTGTCTGACTAACCTCCTTAGCTTTCTCAATACTGCCACTAAAAGGATGGATGAAGGGAAGCCTGTCGAAGCCCTCTACTTAGACTTCAGTAAGGCTTTCGATTCCGTAAATCACCGCCTTCTAGATATTAAGCTAGCAGCCAAATGCATACGGGGTAGTCTACTTGCTTGGATAAAGGCCTTCCTTACAGACAGGACATTCCGAGTGAGAGTAGGATGTACGCTGTCGAATCAAACCGACGTGATCAGTGGTGTACCCCAAGGTTCGGTACTTGGCCCTCTTCTATTCCTGATTTTCATCGATGACTTGTCCTCTGAATTGAAGTGCCCATGCTTCATTTTCGCGGATGAGGTGAAATTCATCGGATCAACGGATGAAGAGACCTTGATGCACGACCTTGAGCGGGTCATAAACTGGTCATACCAGTGGGATCTCCCACTGAACCTAAATAAGAGCCAACTCTTGTCAACACTAGTTGATAAGATTTCGGTCCAGGTGGCGGGGAATTCCCTCAGTGTTAACGCCACACAGTGTGTTAAGGATTTGGGTGTACTGGTTAGGGCTGACTTCAAATGGGAGGACCAATGTGCCGCTGCTTCTCAGCGTGCACGCAAGGTACTTTTTTGACTGAAATCAGTGCTATCGAGCAGAAGACCCGATGTATTCCTGCCACTGTACAAGGCATTAGTTCGGCCGCATCTTGAATACTGTGTTCAGGCGTGGTGTCCTCACTACAAAAAGGACATCCTTTGACTTGAAAGTGTGCAGCGCCTCGCAACTCGCATGATTGAAGGTCAGCGAGGGAAACCGTACGCTGTGCGCCTAATGTCTCTCGATCTTTTCTCCCTTAGGCGCCGTCGTTTAAGAGGTGACTTAATAGAAACCTTTAGGATCTTGAAGGGTTTGAGTGGCGTGCAAATGAACGACTTCTTTACCTTTAGCCCCGAGCTGAGCACCCGGGGCCCCTCACTTAAAATTGCTAAGAAACGATGTCGGCTAGACTCCAGGAAACACTTTTTCAGCCTTAGGGTTGTTAACTTCTGGAACATTCTTCCAGAAGAACTTATATCCTGCAGTACCTGGTCTAGTTTTAAGCAGGGGTTGGACCGCAACTGGGGTAAGTTGTTTCCTGAATACTCGCCTTAATTGCTTTACAAGCTTAGGTTTTTCATCTTTTAGCGTTATCCCGTAAATATAGTGAGGGCTATAGTTCTCTGTGTTTTTTAATTTTTATTATACACAATGCTACTTCAGCTAACCTCTCACCGTGCTGGTGAAGAGAAACTGCTTTTTCTTTTTCCAGCATCGGCTATGACGCGGTGCTTCCTAAGTTCAACCCGGATAATCTCTTGGCTTCGCGATCAGCGAAGATTTCAAATAGAAAGAAGAATAAACGTTTTGACAGTGGTGGGTGCTTCTCTGCAGCTTTCCACCGAAAGAAATTCTGGACACTCGATTGGCTTGTTAGCCACATATGTCCTGTGCAAACTGACTGGAACTGAACTGAACACAATAGACTACCTTCATTTCCGTTGCATCATTCGAGTTGTTTTGGGTCTCCGCGTGGATTTATTTGGTTGCATGGCTGATCTCGATCTATACACGGAGCTGTTGGAGGAAGATTCCACTGTATGTAGAGAAAACGCGGCAGAACAATCAAATTTCGTAAGTGATTTTCTGACTCGCTTGTTTCCTGAGGTAGCATTATCCTTGAGTTTCTGCGATCAGCCGTTTTATATCATTATGGTTATTCTGTTTCGTTACTATAAACCCTCGAATTGTGTGGAAATTTGATTAGAATCGTTTTTCGTTAAAATCGCTTACTAAACTATACTTCTTTCGTTTTACCTGTATCCCGCGTGGTTGGCAAAATGTGTAGCCTCGGATGAGCTTCATAAATTGCCATTCCGTTATAATCACATTATCATTTAATTTTATTAAGCTTCAACAAAACTAACCTGAATTAATGCAAAGTATTCAGTTCATTTTTTAATCTTCGAGTCTACGCACAAGTGAATTTTTTATTGTATCGCTCAGCACTGCGTTCACAGCTTTTGATGTTTCTAACTTACAATAGTTTATTGCATTAGAAAAAGCTTCAAAATGACCGCAGGATATTTTGTACAGTGAGTCGGATATGATTGGCTCGAAGGCCCTATAGCTAGCCTGAATCGCGTGTTAACTACACCATCACTGGACCTCTGTGGCCTTTGACCAAAAGTAACGCGGTAACGCATTACGACCCACCACATCCTCCAGTGAAACCGGGAAAAATTGTAAGATAGAGAAAAAAGAAAAAGTTTAATCATGACTAGAAGTTGAGAAAATGTGAGTGAGTGTCTATACGATACTTAAAGTCAGAAAGAGTTGGTGCGTCTACGATTTCGGTAGGAAGATAATTCCAGAGATTGCCAATTAGAAGAAAAAGTAACGGCAGCAACCCAATCTACTCTGTTGATGTGCAGTTTTGAGGCGGTAGCCACGGTTTTGATTCGAGTGAGACAACGGCAATATTGATGAGCAAGGATGAAGTGGTTCCGTCAGGATTCCGGACGCTAAAATGAGATCTCTGACGGTACGGTTGTGCACTGAGAATAAGTTGCAGGTACACAGTCGATCCTCGTAGCATAGGGATTTTAGATATTTGACAAGCTTTGAGGCTCTATGTTGGGGTGATTCTAGAAGACTAATGCTCTTGCGAAGCCAAGACGACCATGCTTGAACTACATACCCTAGAATCAGTCGAACATGTGCTTTGAGCAAACGAGAGAAGATTGTTATATCAAACGAGTTGAAAACGCGCCGAAGCAGATCAATATTCAGATTAGCTATAGTGGCTGCACAAAGTCTTTCAGCAGAAAATCCCAACACCGAAACACCCATGTTTTTCTCTCAGCTGACCGATTGGAGTTGCTCCTCCCCGATAACCTAAGTATGCGCGTAGGCGTGTCGCAAAAGTAGAACGTGGCTTCAAATTGTATATTATTTTTGAATAACGCAACGAGGTCCATCTGTAAGGCCTGCTGGTCATCTTGTAATGATTGTGATATCCATGTTTTGATATCATCATCAAATAAAAGAAAGGCAAATGATATTACTTAGCTGATGTCGTTTATGAAAGTGAGAAAAGGTCGCGGTCTAAGAACGAGGCCTTGTGGATGGCCGCAATTCACATGAACAACCTTGGAATACGAGCCTCTAACTCTTACACGGAGTTTGCGAAGAAAAAGAAAATTTTCAATTCAGGATAGTAAAGGATGACCGACACCTTAAAGCTCGAGTTTGGATAGCAAAATTCTGTGATCATCTCTATCGAAAGCCTTTGAAAAATCTAGGACGACGACATCAACACCGACACCGGAATCCACAGATACAGTCCAGCCATTTCGAGCCAGTAGAAGATTTGTTAAGCAAGATTGTCCATGCCGAAAACGATGTTGCTGAGTCAGTAATAAACCACGATTTTCAAAGTGTTTCATAAGCTCATCAGCAATAATTGTTTCCATAACTTTAGAGATAATTGGGCGGAGTGAAATTAGATGATAATAATTAGTAGTTAGTAATTGGCTAATCGATATTTTAATCCCTTATGCATATTGTTTTCTGTTACGAAGGTAAAGCAAAGCAATGCTGTCTAGGCCTGGGCAACCTGACAGTAATATCGCCCACGTGCAGTCTCTGACTGTGCGGCACTGTGCATGGATCCGGTTTGTGCTTTCATACCATATAAAAGCAATGCAATAATCTGCAGAATCAGTATCCCGTACTGATAGTCGACCAAGTCAAAATGAGTGTCCAAATCCCCCCGATATGCATGACAGCATTTAATAGTCAATAGTGTATTGTGGAAAAAAGCTACAAACTTGATGAAATAACCACAGGACTGTTGATACATTGGGTCAAAAGAAGTTTCATCAGTTTAACAAATTGGTCGAAAAGGAACTTGCTCCATGTTGGTGAGACAAAAACCCGGTGGAAAAAAAAGATGGTGAGGTGTCACAGATTATAATCGTGATGAAAGCATCATCATGAATTGGGTATCGTGTGATAAAGATGGAAGTCAATGCGTTCCTTAAAAATTTTGAGTAATGGGGCAGAAATGACAAACAGGTTGCGCGTTCCAAGTAGGAGAAATCCGGGTGACAAATTAATATCTGCGACAGTCCAATATTCTGTGTTGGTAGGCTATGTTTAGATGATAACCACGTATTCCCGAGTGTGAAGCCATTTCTAGCATACCCCTACACATGTGAGTTTCTTCCATCAATATCCGGTATATAAAGATCAGATCGCCTCGGATGCGAAGGTAGTTTGTAGAAAACAACTGTAGAGTTGTAAGACGTTCCTCGTAGCTGATAAGGCCAAGCCCTTTGAAGAGCTTTGTAGAACGTCTCTCTGACTGTTCTAAAACGCGCTGGTCACGTTTTAACCATGGGTTCTGGATGGAGACAACATGCTCCAAGTGCGGCCTGATGCACGCCCGAAGAAGGCACGAGAAGAGACTCCCCACTTCCAGAAGTATTTCGTATATGCTGAATGATCACCACAGATTGTGTCATGGTCATAGTGGTTGCTCCCGATAATCGATGACCTAAAATGCCCTTTTCACCTGGGATATGGTCGACTGTCTAAATCGTGTTACATTCAAATTAATCTCATTCGACAAACCGCTATTGAAAAATAACTTGGCGCTGTAGTATTCTGCTTTTTCGAAGCCAAGACTGATTTTGCAAAAACGATGGAAATGCATTTCCGTTTCTGTAAGCAATTCGTAGGTTGTTTTATGTCTAAATAACGTAGGCAACCAAGCTGATATAGGCTTTTCGGAGATTCCTATGTCTACCCAGACAACTACACAGCACATTCTCCAGTGCAGCATGGTGTGGGAACTTCAAATTTGAAATAGACTCATAAAATAGTTCCATGATTAGTGCACCTGGAAGATTGTGAAACTTGGAAAGCTTTAAAGTAGTAAAATATAGGAAAGATGCAACAGACAGTAAGCGTACCTTTCCTAATGCGTGTCATATGCTCCTCAAAGTTGCAAGAAATGAAACACTCACCACGGCAGTACTTTAAACTATCGACAGTTACGATTTACTAAAGTGTCCGCGACAGATAAGTAGACGTGTGTAATGTGAACGATTGAGGCGATGTCAGCTGAGGCATACCGGAGGAGAGGTGAAAGAGGTGCATGTATGAGTTGTCATTCACGATGACGATGTCCTAACGAAAGCTTTCGTTGGTCTGATGAGTGCAGGAGTTGAACTTCTGCCGAACGAGAGTGCTACTGATCTAGAGTATGCAATTGACATCACACTTCTGGTAGATGACCCTCACGCATTGCAGCAAGCCGCAGACCGCCTGGCGCATGAAACTTCATGGTATGGTATGTGCTTTGCACCTCTTTCAAATCTAAGCATGTTATGTCAATCTAGAACTGGCCGATGGCTTTGTTCACCTCGATAGTTGGTTCTCTGCTGTCATTTGTGTCAAAGATGAGACCTCTCAGCCTGCACAAAAGGTGCGTGTAGATTTTGCTAAATGTCGCCTCTTACGGCGTCGACGCGATGTATCTGTCCATACACAGTCGTGCGTGCAAAACCTGGTCCATTTCAGCTTACTTTTGTACAACTGGCTACACGGTTGGCTTAGTCGGCTTTATTGATGTCTCGAATCACGTGAGACAACGCGCGTCATTCAGAGGCGAGATCGTTGTAGATCTTAATCCAGTCACTTCCCAGTCGACAGCCTGGTCTTCGCTTGGCCGCCCTGTCGCCGACGCTAGGTTCAGCTGGGTTTGGGGTCGAGGACGAGTTTCGTCAGCGCTGACTCTGTCTTTCGGAGGTTGTGGCCAAACCACTGTAGTCTTCGCCGTTTGATGTAAACGGAAGGCAAAGGTAATCCATTGCATCACGGTCGAACGGCAGCGTTAGATGCTCTGTCAGTATATTAGATGCTCATGATTAACCTAAGGCACCAATGGTCGAGCTTCCATAAAACAGTACAGGACGGATTTCTGCTTGATAAACACGTATCTTAGTTCTAAAGCTGATCCCGGGCCTGCGCCAAATGGTGCCTTTCAACTGCAAAAACGCGTTGCGCGCACGATCAACCTTTAACTTTACTTCATCTTTCCCCTGTCCATTGGCAACATATTTAATTGAGCTATTTGAAGACTGGAACGTACTCGATGGGACAAGCGGAAGATATCCATCGGCTTTCTGTGTTTAACACTTGCTCCCTGTGAGGATTACCCTTATTCACTATCTGCATCATGTTGCAAACATAGATGTCTGCAAACGAGTGTTAAGAACATGAGTCAGTGGAGTGAAATAAATGTTGATGCTTGCTCGTCTGCGATGGTTAAAACACGTTTTAATAATGCATCATCACCGCTTACCATCCCTCAGCTGGTTAGGTTGCCAGTCCATGAGATGGCGTACTTGGATAGAGAAACAAACTGTAGCGCTAAGATCGATGGAACGCATTCGTTTTTATGGGTCGCGTTTCAAAGATTCACCTAATTGTTAGTTAGAGACCTCTCGCAATATGACGGGAAACCGAAGTCAGTGGCGCAAACATAGTTTATTACATGTGTCATAATTTTTATCCTTTATCCTTGTATCATTCAAATAAATTTGAGTTCAATCGGTTATAACAGATTTGGGGTAGCGTTCCGCTTCTGACACAAAAGATTCGTCAAACCAAGGGTGAGAGTCAGGATAGGTTATGTGACCTATGTTTTGACCCTATAGCTAAGCGCTCTATCATACGCATTGGGTGGTGTTAAGTGACGTAAGCATGACCAGGACCAGTGGTAAATTCGTTCAATGCGATTTGTATTCGCATCAGTTTGATACAAGTCAATCTGGTCAAGCTGATGTCGCAATTGTTTTGAGTAACGTAGCTGGGGTCGCACTGTGACACTGGATCCCAGTCGACAATCCCCTTTGTATATTAAGACTACATGGTTGGTGTAAAAACGGCCGATGTCGTAATTCATCGCGCAACCTGTTTGTGTTTGCTGCCTATGCACTCACTATTTATAGCTCCGAACTTAAACATTAGACTTGGATCGAGGAGCGACGTCACTATTTCACCTGGAAATCTATATCGGCGGCCTCGTTCACGCAAATCGACCAAATTGCTATCAGCTCCTCGTGGCAAGGGCGTGCGCAAGGTTGCCGTTCATACTGAGGCACCTGTCCAGATTCAGATCATGCGTTAGTCTGTGCTAAGCCTTTGATGCGTTTTGAATGGAAAGATTGAGACGTCGATAGGCAGCTGAATGTTGCCAGACTTCATATTCTCCCGGTTCCCGTGGAGTTTTAGGCCAATGAGATTTGAGGTTCTCAAATATAGTAACGATGAGAAATAGAGTGGGATACAAGACTCCTTGAAAATAACCGCCTTGAACAGTTGTTGGTTAAGTTCCCATGTAGCTGAACACTGTTTTTCTGTGAATTTTCTCCTACTAATGCGACGACATACGTGATGCATCGCAAAGGTCTTTTAAAAACAAACTGGTAGCCTGGTTGAAAGCCGGACTGGAAAGTTGGTAGAGTTCCAAGGCTAATCAACTGGAATCTGCAGAGGCTGTAGACAATTTCAAAAAATTGTTGCAACTCATCAGAAAGCAGGTAGCGGGCAACCAGGAATCAGTGAGGTGAATGAATGAATGAAAGCACAAGCCTGATCCAGGCAAAGTGCTGTGCAGTCACAGACTACACATGGGCTAAGATACTGTCAGGTTGCCCAGGGCTAGATAGAGGGGGGAAATAGAAATGGTAGTGAGACTACAGCGTGTTTCAACATGCAGCTCACTACCGTTGGCCAATCAATTTATCACGATGTTAGCTGCACAGCACAGAAGTGCTGCACGATTACACATCCGTGCAAAATCAGTGAGGTGATACATAGGGGATCTAGTTCGACAGTTTAACTGGCCTTCTACTCTCACTGATCTCTAGGATACGGAAAATTTTACATCATGGTCGATTTTTCTCGAGACTCTCACTTAATCAGAGATTTACAATGTACACCAGTTTTTAAGTTGTTATTCATCGTCACACTATTCTGGAAGTCGTGATCTGTGATTACTTCACCCGTTTCTATTCCGTGCTTATTATCCCATTTTTGTTTGCTGTGCGCGTAATATGACTGAGTGCTCCATATATTTATCTGCACTTTCTTCAACTTTTACTATAATGCTTTTTCAATTTTTATTCACCATACAGCTTGAACAAGTACACAAGTTACAAACAAACTGCGCTGCACTTGAAGCAGAAGTGGAAATTCAACAGGCTCGTTTGACTCGGTTAGAAAGCGAACGTTTCCATTTGTTATCGATTAATGAAGTTATTTTGGATAACTTTACACGCCTCGGGCTTGCTTGTCGTCGTGAAATCAGCAAGCTGAAATCTCGTATTCGTTGGCTTAGTGCTAGGTATGCTATCATGGATTACCATCTTGTTTTATTATGATTTTATTACGTTTCTTTTCACCGAGGTTTATCATGTTGATGTTTGTTAATATTAGGGCGAACGTCCGTGAATCTCGCTTTATCAGCTGCGATCAATCCACGCCTTGCAAATCGCTAGACCCGAGGACAACTCTCCCATACGACAATATCGTTCATTATCTTCATTCCTTCGATTCCTCGTGCAACGTTCCAAACGCTTCACTCAATACCTCGTCACAATCCTCTGGAATCGCTTCCAAAGTTCAGCCAACCGAAAAACCAACGAACCAATTACCCGTGTCGCAAATAGACCGACATGATGAATCAAAGCCTATCCCATCCAATCCATCCTCTAGAAGCCAATCTTCTGCATCAGAGTCATGTACATCCTCTTCGTCTTCTTCATCATCAAATTCTCCGAGTCCGGCACCCCAGCCATCTGGCCTGAGAAACCAAGTACCCGGTAGGACCGAGCTGAACCAATGTGGACCAGCTAAACATAACCGAATCTCATCGACACAGCAGAAATCTCCCCATGTTGAATCCAAACGACCAAGAGGACATGGATTTCCCGGGCGCCCGAGTCCACCATCGCATTCCTCTCGCAGACCCGTTCGGTCCGATTCGCGCGATGTGGAACTTAGAAAAGGTCGTTCTCGTGACCGAGGTCACACCGGATACCCACAGAGATCCTCGCCGGGAAGACAACAATTATCACGTGACTGGCCGTCCGCTCAGGAAGTTAGAGGCTCACCTCGTTCTGCGAATCGCAGGCGGAGAGAATCACGATCCCCAGCTCCTCGTCCGAGAGAGCGCTCTCGCCACCGTCCCGTGACAACTTCGAGAATCTCACCGAAATGCGCTCACCGGGCTGATGCGACACTAGAACCACATTCGTTCACACCACTGTCTTCCATCAGTAGTACGACGTCCAAGCTCTTGCATCCTGGTGAGTTACTTTTCTTGGGGGGTACTATCAGTGAATTTATCTTGCCGTTCTTTATCCGCATTTATCGTATCATCCTTTATCTACTTTCACAGTGCTTCTTGCATGATTTGCTTTTAATTGTCGTTCCGGCACGCACATATGCATGATACACTGTACTGTGTTGCTTGCTCTATTGATATTGAAGCCTAGCGTATTACTTACTATTTTCGCTTATTAGATCTTTTCCTCTCACGTTGAATCTCGCTTGGCTGTTTGTTCTGTCACAGAAGAAGAAGAAAAGGACTTTATTCATGTACACGAATTTTCAGTAATTAAAATAATTTCTCCACAAAGGTAAGAAAAATTGAAATGTATAAAATCATACAAGCGTTATCGTGTCGCATTATAAAATACTATCAGGTTACCTAGGCCCTATAAAATGCTCCCATATGGCGCGTGTCTCAAATAGCCTCTGACAACCAAGTCCAGCTTCTGGACGGATGTGCAATCGTGCAGCACATCAGTCCTGTGCGGCTAACATCGTGCTAAATTAATTGGCCAGAGGTAGTGAGCTGCATGCTGAAATACGCTGTAGTCTCACTACCCTTTCTATTTCCACCCTCTGTCTAAGCCTGGGTAACCTGACAGTATCTTAGCCCACGTGCAGTCTCTGACTGTACGACACTTGGCCTGGATCAGGCTTGTGCTTTCATACCATCATACCATACCAGCTTCTGGACTGCACGAGTGGCTCCCCGAGCCCGGTGGAACTGCTTCAACCAGCAGGAGAAGGGACGAGGGCGAGTGACTAGCGTCTGAAAACCAATTTGCATCGGGCAGGTGTAGCTCGTTAGCCTGGGAGGGCATTTCATCTAAGGGAAGGAAAACACTGATTTTAACCTTCCGCTGCCTTGCGGGATACCCGATCGCAGGAAAGGCTTCAGGAGAAAAACCTGGAACAGAGTCTGGTAGACGGTTAGTTGGTGCACACCAACTTGTTCTGGCAACTCCTTGCTGCCTTGTAGGTCGCACTTGGTTGTGCAAAGGCTAGAGAAGCTGACTCGAACAAATGCCGAGTGGCGCTGGGGACGCCGCTTTTACCCAAATTCCCAAGAATCTTTATTGAAGCCGACTCATCCTCCAGGAGGAGATAGTCGCACACAAGTACAAGTACCGACCCAGACACACACGCGACTGAAATTAGAAAATAAAGTTAGAAAATTGACGAGGAAATCTCAACATCGGTTTTGAAATTGTCATGCGCATCTTCAACTCTAAAACAGCCATCGATTGATTAACCATGTATCGTGTCAAGTAAGGAACAATAGAGTTTCTGAATTTATTAGTTCTTGAATAAAAGGCTGAAGTATTATGAATAGTTCATCAATGAATGCATGAAAAGTGTCAGATTGACATTTGGGGACGTCATAAGTATTTATCAAAATAACGGATTGAAAATTGGAAAGATGACGAGGCATACACTCGGTGCCTAAGCAAGATATATCAGGCTTATCAAAACTAATAATCTTTTCGCTATAAGAACACCAGTCGTTTCGAATATAAGTTATTACTCCGCCACCACGATTTGCCAAAGGACCAGTCCGGTCAAGTCGAAAGCAACAGAAACCTTCAATAGAAACTAACTCATTGTCAATTGCAGCATTAAGCCATGTTTCTTGAAACAGCGACGCCAGTATGCAGTGCACATTTGGAAGTGAGCAGTTTTGAAATTGCAGCATACTTGGACCATAAAAACGAATATTAGACGATAAAATACAAGGTAGAGGCATTCTAGAAAAAGCCTGATGTCGGCGAAGTGCGACTTACCGGCCTGCATGATGTTTCTTTTTGAGTGATTGCTTCAATGTATGATTGAGTTTTTGCCGGATGCCGTAGCCGAACTTTTGTATTTCAGAATTTTCGCTGTAAAACCCGGTATCGCGTAATTGTTTTAAACTATGCGCGTCATAAATTGTCTTTCGTTGACACGAAAAGATGATAAATTTAGAAATAGATAACGTTTGAATTTGATATGATGGTTTGAAAGCACAAGCCTGATCCAGGCAAAGTGCAGCACACTCAGACTGCACGTGGGCTAAGATACTGTCAGGTTGCCCAAGCCTAGACAGATATGAGGGGGGATAGAAATAGTAGTGAGACTCCAGCGTGTTTCGGCATGCAGCTCGCTACCGTTGGCTGGCCGTTGGATTGCCATTTAGCACGATGCTAGCCACACAGTACAGAAATGCTGCACGATTGCACATCCGTACAATGACGGTAAATTATGTGGAGAAATTAATGTGCATGACTGATTTGAAAACCCCGCGATTATAACAGGGAAATTACTACTTATTGCATGTTTGTGTGTGTGCAAACTGCTGTTATCGATGCTACGACCATGTGTGATTACAGACCCGTAAGCCCGGATCGAAACATATTGCCACACTCAAGAACGGATTCTTCTAGATTTTCCAGGCCTGGTTAAGGGTGCACATCGTGCAAGAGTCTTTCGGGCAGTCGTTTACTCAGCCATGCCCTCCGAATTCCAACCGAAAGTTGAGCTACTGCGGCTATTGCATCGAACTTATTGGGAATTAAACGAAAGGAATGACGTCTGAGAAACTTTTGTTCAGAAGGATACGAAGAATATGGGTCTGGCCTGCCCTAACAACGCAATGATGCACCATTTCTCACCAGATGTTAAAGGCTGAAGTTGCTCTACTCGTTCACAACACTTTATTGGATGCATGTGCAATTCTAAATCTAGGCACTTCATCCAAATATGCATGTGCGTAACAGGCATATTCTCATATCTGTCTAGGCTTGGGCAACCTGACAGTATCTTAGCCCACGTGCAGTCTCTGACCGTACGGCACTTTGCCTGGATCAGGCTTGTGCGTTCATTCATTCATTCATTCATTCATAATCTGGTGAACCCCGATAAATGAGGCCTGGGCAACCTGACAGTATCTTAGCCCACGTGCAGTCTCTGACCGTACGGCACTTTGCCTGGATCAGGCTTGTGCGTTCATTCATTCATAATCCGGTGAACCCCGATAAATGAGGTTTTCTATTTTCTTTCTCATATCTGTCTAGGCCTGGGCAACCTGACAGTATCTTAGCCCACGTGCAGTCTCTGACCGCACGGCACTTTGCCTGGATCTTGCTTGTGCGTTCATTCATTCTGTGCGTAACATTCTACAGGTTGATTAGCTTTTCAGATCCCTTCCTTTTAAATCTGTTTAGGTTTTCAACTTGTATCAGTTGTGTGGTAGCTACGCACTCGGTCCTTGATACTGGTTTGCGTTTGTAAACTATTGAACTTGAAGAAGAAGAAAACTTTATTCGTTAAAACTTGAAAAGTTTCTTGTCTTGTCACCTGTGTGTACACCTGTTTTGAAAACCTTCTGTGACTAGGCTGCATGTTCACTTGCTTGTGTCAAATGCTACTTAACTGCATGCACCCTGATGAAACTTATCGATCTATCATCACAAAGTTTACCCACCAAAATTTGCCAACCAAGCGCCACGGCGTATTTGTGAAGTGAACACAATTCAGCGATGGAATTAGCTGCTATCGACTTGTAGATCCAATCCCTTCTTTCTGATCACGGGTGGGATATTTAGCTGTCGAAAATCTGGCGTTACGGAGTGGACCTATGGTAAAACTAGACTATACCGATGTTGATGATCACATGGGCCACTGCCCAGAAAATGCTGTTAAGGATAGCCGAACCTAGACATTTGCCAGCACAAAGAAGCTTCCAGACTCGAGCGATTAAGTGTCTATCGGAGGACACAATTGTCACCACACTGGTGAAAGCAGTTCTATCTGTGAGAGAGAAAGTTGAGCAGCTCCAATGGATGAGGCCCAGCGAATTGCGGCTTCATACCTTCACGGTTTGCGCAAGTGCTTACCTTAGTTGGATCACAACGAACATCGCTGACGCCGTCTGAGTTACGTTTTGTTCGAAACGCTAAAGCATTATGAGAATGTACTCGTCAGGCTTCAGATGGTTCCAGTCAGAAAGAAAGTGAGCATATACCATTTACATACAACATGGACTTGAATAGGTCCCGTTTCGATGCGAATCAGCGTATCGCATTGCGGCGATAAAGCGGCACATGAAATGCATGACTGTATATGTTGTAGACGAGCTAACCTGAACGAAACATCTGTATCAATTTAGTTAGCCGTTCTATCAAGAATCAAAGAAAGCCAAAAGTGGCCATTGGAAATGAACCGTTAGTTTATGCTGCATTTTTTTCGTTAAGCTATTTAGCGTTTTTTACGTTTGTTAAACAAATTTTTACATCTTTTCACCTTGAACAACTTGTAGACAAGCAAGCCACCCCCTTTCTTACCTTTCGCATGCGTTATTTGCTTCTTCCTGTCGTGTCTCTACGAAAGCAAATCCAGTCATTAATCAATGAACCACATCTTGCTGAGTGCCTTCGCTTGCTTGCTGTCGGCTACATGTTTTGACAGATTTTTCGGTCACGCGCGCCACATTTAAGCCACCTCCGGTTGCTGACAATTACACTTGGTTTTTTCACCACTGTTGTGTTTGGACATGTCGCTGCTGGTAGCGTATCTTTTGAACAAGAAGATCATTCACACAATTTTTCACCTCACCTCATCGTTACATTGACCGAGATAGAAATGAGAATGGTGCAAGTTTGTAAAGTCATCGGAACCGCGTATTGGTTGTGTCACTACCTGGACCACAACCAGTCGCAATAGTCAGTTGAACGAATTAATTTGAGTTATGGGCTGAAAGGGATCACGGTCACAGTGCTGAAACCGGGGCGCGTACATCCATGCAATGTTTTGCATCGCGGCTCTTTACCTGATTTCCAGCACGAACACTTGTCCGTGCATGCCAATCAGTAATAGTCATCTGCCCGATTGCTTAGACGAAGTAACTAGTAATTGCGTTGGTATCCGCTTCATGGTCGTCTTTATCTTCGTTCCGTGGTATCATCAAAAACAGTATCGGTAACATATATCAATGCTTAGCTTCCACACAGCCATTGGTTGAATTATGCCTTTTACAAAGAAAATTCGAAGGAATGTGGCCCCCACGTTTCTGTCGAATGTAAACAAAAAAACAAGTAGCGTCAATAGATAGTGACATCAAAAGAGCTTATCTCGGATTTCATGGTTTAGAGGTGTTTTGGGGTTAAGAGTGTCTATAAAATGCTTCCATATGGCACGCGTCTCAAATAGCTTCTGACAACCAAGTCCAGCTTCTGGCCTGCACAAGTGGCTCCCCGAGCCCGGCGGAACTGCTTCTACCAACAGGAGAAGGGGCGAAGGCGAGTGACTAGTGCCTGAAAACCAGTTTGCTTCGAGCAGATGGAGCTCGTTAGCCTGGGAGGACATTTCAGCTAAGGGAAGGAAAACCCTGATTTTAAAACTCTGCTGCCTTGCGGGATACCTGCTTCGGGAGAAAACCCTAAGGAAAAATTTGGAATAGAGTCTCGTAGACGGTTAATTGGTGCACACCACCTCTTTCTGGCAACTCCCTGCTGCCTTGCAAGTCGCACTCGGTTGTGCAAAGGCTAGAGAAGCTGTCTCGAACAAACGCCGAGTGGTGCTGGGGACGCCGCTTTGTACCCAAATTCCCAAGGCTCTTCATTGAAGCCGACTCAAAAGTTGCACAAAAGTAGAAGTTAAGTACGTGAGGTTTTATGGAGGGCAAACCGCATATCCTGTCCTATCGTCCATTGCGTTGTTTGCTTCGAGGGAACTCGATACAACGTTAACTACGTGACCCCATTTATCGATCGCGTCCCGATTAATGCTTGAGTTAAACTTGTCCAACGTTCACCGCGTTCACTCACAAATCCCCCGCAGCACATTTGCACTCCAATTAAGCAAACGCGTTTATTAAACACATGACAAAGAACAAACATTACACATCCATGCTCTATAGACATAGATTCAAGATTCACATATAACGTTACTACAACTCTGTTCTGAACATGTCTCTACCGGTTGTTACTTTGTTCAAATTTTTCAATTGATTTCGTACCAACCTGTTCAGTCCGAAACCTCACCCCATTGGCTTTCTCTGACCGAGCTTGGCAACTTGTATATCGTTGGATAGCAGCTGGCGTTGTCCATCTTCTCATGTATCCGTGGGTGTGTTGTTGTTGCTTGAACCGCTCTCATACAATCCTTCGCAATTGTCGTCGTCGGCAGTTCCTGCTCTTGTGTCGTACTGGAGGGTCGTTCTGTGTGGATAATTCGAAAGCTCGTTGTTAGAACTCACCGCCAATGCACTGCACGCAGTCACTTTTTCATTGGGCTTAACTCGTAATCAAAATGAGCGACAAGATTCAGTCATTGTTAAGGTGAATCAGTTCACAGTGCTCAACCTTGGTCTATTCTGATGCGGACCACCCCAAACTATGCTATTGTTGAAATGGATTTAGCAATGTCACTGCGTATCCGCCTTTCTCGTTTAACCCGCAGAACTTTCGCAAGTTCTCATCCCATTTCATGGTTCCGAAATCTCTTGTAACAAGAGTCAATTGATTTTATCCGAGCAACGAGTTAACGCATCTCGCTTTCATGCAGCACCAATTGATATTATTATTATTATTATTATTATTATTATTATCGCCCTTTGCAAAAAGCTATGAACTGTTCAGGTTTGTCAATAGAGGTTCTAACCGTTGCCATCAGTAATACCAATGACGAATTTTGTACCTTCGAGTTAACTGTCCTTGTCTTGGTGTAACTTTGATTTCCATTGCCGCCAACATGCTTCGATCTTAAGTTTTTGTGCTTTACCAGATTTCTACGATTTTATTGATGATCACATTTTATGGACTGCGGCAAGCAGCTGTGAAAATGTGTGGAAAATAAAATAAAGCTTCTAGTAAAATATTGCATCCTATTTTGGATTGTACTTTTCATGTTCCAGTTCAAAGGTTTATTGCAGTATATTGGTCCGACAGTATCGGCATGAAGTCTCAACTGTAAAGTCCTTGTGATCGCAAAGAGCATCACCTTCTCGAAAAGTTGTTTTAGTAGTAACGTGTTAAAATACTGAAAGCCGTTGTTTGTAAAGCAAGTGTCAGATACACAGACGTCTCTTGTCATCGTTAACCGCACTCCTTATGTCCTCGTTAATGCGGTGGCCTGGCTATCATCTGGTTCATGCAGTTAAAGGTCTTAACTACGAAACTGACTGTAATTTGAGCATTCCATTTCCTTGTTTGTGTTCCACATGTCTCAGAATCTTCTTTGGTTTGGTTATGGATACCTTTGCGTTCCCAAACGGTCTCCAGGACAAGCGATTCGTGTTCCAATGCATCTTAAAAGACCACTTCATTAAATTAAGTCCACAGACCAAGTCATATCCGCCTAGCCAACGAACCTTCAACTTTCTTCGTAATATCTAGCTATAATTGCAGTGCTACCATAACTTTGATACCTTCTGTGCTTCCCGCTATTCATACAAATTCAATTTTAGGTCATATGTGCGCAATGCAACACGTGACCCTTGCCTGCCGGCTGGTTGACTGGTTACGACCAAGTTATTATGTGATTATCAATTGTTCCCATTTTTCTCAATCTTATTCTTACGTAGCTGGTGTCTCCAATCATTCTGGATTAACTCGTTCCGTTGAAGTTCAGCTGCTGAAGCTCGTTGAGGGTTGTGTTCGCCAGATACGTGATCATCACTCCGTAAGGAGATCACTTCAGCCGCCCATCAGCGGAAATACCACGGGTGAGCCTTCTCGTTCAAAGACCGTGTCCTCCTGCGTTTGGTCTTAACGTTAACCTCTGTTTTAAACTCTGTCTCATTCGTACTTTTGGTCAGATCTTAGTGTTTTTCTTTTTCATTTTCCCTAGTATTGGGGTCTCATGATGCACACCACAACCTCCCCGTACAAACGCCCGTTTCGGTACAGGAATCCACAAATCCAGCATCTACGGATCGAGATTGCACTGTCTATACGAAACGACTTCGCTCGAGGTTAGAAGCCACAGAGAAACCGGCGGAAAAAACGGACGCCCGTGAAGACATTTCAGCCAATCAGTCTAAATTGTCCCCATCGTCTCGCTCACCTACGCTTGACGATGCACTGGCTCCATCTATCCCGGTGTCTACCTCTGTGTGCGGCGTGTCGCCCATTTCGGAACCTTCACCGAAAAATGTAGAGCTCGAATCTGATCAAATTTATTCTTCACAGCCCGGTGTGTTACAAGAAGTGAACAATAATTCGGGAACGCAATCTATGTTTAGAAAGTAAGTCGCCGATAATGCAACTTTTTAAACATGCTTCAAGCTGTTGCCAAATCGAAGTTGACGGAACCTTGTAAACCTCACTCAATTCCATTTTGTTCTGATCTGTGAGTTTTGCCTGGTTGAATTCCGGTATCACAACAGCTTATGATATAAATATCGAAGCACGAACGCATCGTTGTCATCCTTTATCTTGCTAATACGATAAAAAAAGTCCACTGAGCAACCATCATCATTGTGGAGAGCGTTACACCGGCAACAAGTACAAGTGCTTAACTTCTATACAAGCGTCACATCTTAAAAATCCTTAAAAGATGCGGAACGGTGTGACCTAATAAGCTACTGAACCTCTAACATATCTGTCTAAGCCTGGGCAACCTGACAGTATCTTAGCCCACGTGCAGTCTCTGACTGTGCGGCACTTTGCCTGGATCAGGCTTGTGCTTTCATACCATACTGAACCTCTAAAATATTATCCAGAGACACTGGGATGAGGTGCATCCGTAGCGCCGGAACAGTGATTTGTGGTAGTTGTTTCGCAGCGTTTCATTCTCAACAGAAATTCGTCAAACATGGGTGTGCGGATAAACTGATTGTTAGATTTTGAGCTGTTAATCGACAGACCGATGGAAAGGTTTGGTCACAATCAATTGACACTTTTGCCTGTGTTCTACACAAATACCCGGATCTTTTTCAAAGAAATTTGAGAGCAATCGGTTAGAGTAGTTTTTGAGTAACGTTTCACTTCTGACACAGAAGCTTCGTCAGACCAAGGGTGATAGTCAGGACAGGGAACATGATTAAGTAGAATCTTGAACCAGACGGCCATACGCGTAACTTATAAGAAAGGGAAAACTATCCGTTCGGTTCTGATGCACCTCAAGGATAAGACGCGTTTATCTAGCGTTACGAACAGCATCTACAGAATCAACTGTAAGGACTGTTCGGGTGTTTACATAGGGCAGACTTCCAGGGAAATTCACACTAGAATCGAAGAACACCGAAAGCGTGTCCGGAGGCAGCCCCGGGATGCGAGGGAATATCAATCCCTTATTCGTGATTCCGCCTTGGCGGAGCACGTTTTAGAGACGGGCCACAGCGTCGATCTAGAAAATGTGGGGGGGCAGAAATCTCCACAATCTGGTGCTCGGCACCGATGCGAAATTAAATAGTTTTTTATTCACCTTCTACCTACTAGTTAATTAGATTTTTGTTTTTCTTCAAAAATAGCCTTAGCCCCGTTAGTTATGTACTTTTACGTATGTGGGCAGCTGTGTCAACTGACCTTGACCGTGTTCACTTGTATCAGATTGTTTGGATACACACTGTGTGGAAAATGGACCACTGATCCGGGTCATTCCCACGAGACGTGACACTATAGGCTGTTTAGCGGTAAGGTCAAATAAGTGGTGGTGGGTTGACTAATACTTAATCATGTTCCCTGTCCTGACTATCACCCTTGGTCTGACGAAGCTTCTGTGTCAGAAGTGAAACGTTACCCAAAAACTACTCTAACCGATTGCTCTCAAATTTCTTTGCATTATGAATACACGATCGGTCCCAAACATATTTCAATCGATTGCTGACCCGGATCTTTTGTTATTTAGAAGTGCTGTCGAGGTCAGTCTGCCCTTCCTCGTTGTGAGTACTAGGTGACATGTACATCTTCGTTCACTCGCGAGACTATATTAGTGCCGGTTACTTTGAGGCGTTTCACACACCGTTGAAACAGTTATATGTCATCGTGCAATCTGCGTCCTGATCATGTTCGAAAGAAGCTTAATTACAAATTAAATACTGATATTCCCTTCAGCTTAATCTAAAGTGGTTTATTTTTGAATTACATCAAAACGGAACGACTTTTTTTCACAATTAGTGTTGTTCAGGGCCATACTTATAGCATCGTATACCACCTTTGAAATTTGAGCTATGTATACTCCAACTGTTCGCTGTCCTGGGTTTCAAATCTCCTTCGAAAGATACAAATTATGTTTCCTTCACAACTGGACATTTCCTTCTCTTCCCTGCACGTGCTGCTTATGCTCAGGATACGTTTGGCAGACTATTTAGTATCGTACCATCCGTTGGATGCACGGATGTGCAATCGTGCAGCATTTCTGTGCTGTACGGCTAACATCGTGCTAAATTGATTGGCCAACGGTAGTGAGCTGCATGCTGAAACACGCTGGAGTCTCACTACCATTTCTATTTCCCCCTCATCTGTCTAGGCCTGGGCAACCTGACAGTATGTTAGCCCACGTGCAGTCTCCGACTGCGCGGCACTTTGCCTGGATCAGGCTTGTGCTTTCATATACCATCCGTTGGATTGCGCGTTGCGCCATCCGAGTGCATGGTTCTGTTGCAGACAGAAAATATGCTAAGCCTCAACAATGAGGAACTTACGACTATAGACTGTTTTACCAATTTGGGTTGTTGCATTACTAGCAACGCGTATTGCATAGCAACGACAACGTTTCTTAATTTCACTCGCCTGTGACATCAGAAATGTTCGTCTCGAAAATCCAAGGACAGAATCAGTCAGGCAACCATTCGCGCGGTTTTGCCGTACGAAAGTGAAACGTGGTCACTGAGAAAAGATGAAATAAGACGTCTGCGTTCTTCAATAGTCGTTATCTCCGCATCTCTGGACTTACTTTACGTACGGCAACTATCCATTATACAATCTTTGTTGGGTATCGAAAAAACCTAGTTGGCATGCCTAGACTTCGCTGGTTAAGTCCCGTTTTGCGAACGGGAACTCATCCTTTTTCTAACGCGAGACGGCTTCATTATGATGGTGGTCAGACTGTGACTTGACGGTATCCGCTTACTCTCAGTGATATGACTCCAAATTTTGTTCAAACGGGATCTTGTTGAATGCATCTTGAAAGGTTTGATTGATCTTGTATGTTGTCAAGCGTAGTAGCAAGGAAAGCTTGTTTTGCTTTGTGAAATTGAAAGCCACGAGAAGTTGTTCTGTTGACGTTGCTCTTCTCGTTCGCGACACTTGATTCGAGGCGCAAGCACGCCATCACAACATTCTGTGCTTAATATTTCACAGTTTCAGTTGCCTTCAAGTTCCTCGTCGATTTAATATTTTATGATCAAACGATTTGCTCTTGACCGTTCTTCTTCTTCTATGCGACTATCTCCTCCTGGAGGATGAGTCGGCTTCAATGAAGGTTCTTGGGGATTTGGGTACAAAGCGGCGTCCCCAGCACCACTCGGCGTTTGTTCGAGTCAGCTTCTCTAGCCTTTGCACAACCAAGTGCGACCTGCCAGGCAGCCGGGAGTTGCCAGAAACAGGTGGTGTGCACCAACTAGCAGTCTATCAGACTCTGTTCCAGGTTTTTCCTCAGGGTTTTCTCCCGAAGCCTTTCCCGCGATCGAGTATCCCGCGAGGCAGCGGAGGTTTGAAATCAGGGTTTTCCTTCCCTTAGATGAAATGCTCTCCCAGGCTAACGAGCTCCGTCTGCCCGAAGCAAACTGGTTTTCAGGCGCCAGTCACTCGCCTTCGCCCCTTCTTCTGTTGGTAGAAGCAGTTCCACCGGGCTCGGGGAGCCACTCGTGCAGGCCAGAAGCTGGACTTGGTTGTCAGAAGCTATTTGAGACGCGTGCCATATGGGAGCATTTTATAAACAGTGGGAGCTTATCCTCACTGTCACCCCGGCTATGACAACCTTTGGAACCACTTGACCGTTCATCGTAGAGGCACTGTGTAAAACGTCACCTACAGGCTGGGGAGAAGCAGATATTGCTCTCGGTTGCTGAACGTAGATCGGGCGTGCAAATACCACGGATCGCCCGAGTAGTGCCTATCGCCTCGAGCGCTGTTGTAGAGATTGGTGCTCCCGGATTGTTTATCCATTTAATGCGCTGCGGAGCGTGAAATTGCAATAAACATCCATGGTCGACATCGACCTAAGGACGCTAACTATAAGAAATTGCTACTGCCGTAATGCTGTCCATGATGGTTATGCTGACTTTACGTGTTGCTAAATAACCAGTTTTTTCGATAATGCTCCCACCGCTTCTCGTAATTTGTCCCCCGTATCCTTCACCATAATCGGATGCCTCACGCGCCGATGCTATCACGTGCTCTTAACTAAAAACCAGGAGTTTGCCGTTTTACGAAAAGTCTACATTTCACCGCTGGTAGAGTTTGGCTTATGCGTTCTCAGCATTCGTGCACTGTGAATCCGACTGAATTCTATAAGCTCTGCTAAACAACGATGCCTGAACTAGTAATGAGCTGTAAAGCCAGCACCTCTCTGCGATGATGTATCAAAAATAATTTGGTCTGTTGAGTCTGCTTTAACCGACCACACCGCTCCACAACATTTTTTCCATTATTCTCCCGTTGAATTTTATATCTGACGTCATATATCCACGTCATCTGCAGTCTCAGATGTGTCACGCGTTTAATCTTCCTATGCTTATCGACAACATATCGATTTTTGGTTATGATGCACTCTTTTCTTGCGCACATCTGGAGCACATGAGTCGTGCGGCATCAAACGTGTTGGACAGTATTTGATTGCAGTGGAATGCACTTGCAGAGCGGCATTCCGATTTGGTGTGGGTGTGTCTCGTTTCACGGGCAGTCGTTCATTAGATTTAAACAACGCTTCCGTGGTTATCGTTCGTGTATAAATTTCCACACCCCACGACCGGTTTCGTGCTGTTTTCACTCATCAGGTAGGGAGAGTATGATCAGGATCTGCATGTCTTAAAACAGTGGAGAAATGGTCAACAATGTTTGGACTTATTCGTCACAGTTGGCTATGGTATGGTATGAAAGGACAAGCCTGATCCAAGCAAAGTGCCGCACAGTCACAGACAGCACGTGGGCTGTCAGGTTGCCCAGGCCTAGACAGATATGAGAAAAGAAATAGAGATGGTAGTGAGACTCCAGCGTGTTTCAGCATACAGCTCACTACCGGTGGCCAATCAATTTAGCAA
>JACCGJ010015116.1:0-21840 GCA_013407085.1 Atriophallophorus winterbourni | reverse complement strand
TCTGTTAGGTTTCACACAATCTGTGAGTAATCCTACAATACTATCCAGCATTTCAGACCAGATCTTCACTCAGGTACCGATCCCAGCAATGTTGAAATTTTAACTCCACTGCCCGTTTGTGACCAAAATATGGTACCTTGCGTTCTGCGCCTTTTTCAGAAGCCGACATATATTCACAATGATGAGAACATTTATATCAACTGGACAAAGTTTTCGCATCTTCCCAAAGGCAAGTCTGGACCAATTTTTTTCTTTCTTCAGACTTAAATCGTTTTTCTTCGATTTTCGATGATAACCTCTTAACATGCCTTCGGAGTTCGTCTAACTCTCATATCAGGAGAAGTAAACATAACCAGATAACCCTTCTAGAAAAAAGTTTGTTCGGCTCTCTAATTCTGCGAATCATAAGTTTGACTTCTTCTCTGTTTCACGCGGTCATGAGCTATGTAACTCTCACCCAGGTATTAAAATTCGCTTCCTAGAGCTTCAAGAAAGAAAGGCCTTAAGCAGTGACTCCTTGAATTCTCTTACGAAGAACAGATGTATCCCATTAAAACGTGACATTTATTCAATTATATACACTCACATCTCCTTACTATGCCACCTCGGTACTATGCCACTCTCGCTACTGTGCCATTTTTGCTCGGTCCCGACAAAATTCAATACAAAATAAATTTACTATGCCACTCCCTACTCTCGCTACTATGCCACTATTCTGTGACTATTTAAAAGTGCATTTTTGCGCATTTTACGCATATAGTCAGCCGGTTTCAAGGTCAAACACGCGATGTTTCTCCCTGACGCCAGCTACAACAAGCCAATCACCTCACGCACAACGACAAGCCTCTTTCCTACTCTTGCTTTAAGTATCGATAAATAGACCCACGAAAGCGCGCGCACAAACAGACACTCACAACAGTGACATCGTTATTTTTCAAACTATTCAGCCCATAATGTCAGCTCAGAAACGCAAGGGAACCGACTTTACGCTGAAGGAGAAGTTCGAGATCATCGATGCTGCGAAGAAGGAGCCGAATCAGTCCAAGTTGGCGAGGGAGATTAGCAAGAAATGGAGCGTCGAAGTTAAGAGAACCACCGTGAAGGGCATTCTCAGCAAGAAGGATGCAATTGAAGCTGCAATCAAAGCTGGAGTTCCATCGAAGCGCATGAAGCTGACGCAGCCTCACGGCCCAAAGTTTGAGGAGGGAGTGCTAATGTGGCTGAAGCAAGCAAGAGGACTGAATCTGTCTGTCAGCGGCAATCTGATCAAGGAGAAGGCGATAAAACTGGCCGAGCTGATGCACCTCCCAGACTTCATGGCGAGCGACGGTTGGTTAGACAGCTTCAAGAAGCGCAATGGCGTCACGTTCAAGACAGTGCAGAGGCGAAGCTGGAGCGGTGGATTCCCAATCCCTTATTCATTGGAAGCAGCAGTTTTTCCGGTTCTTACTCAGGCAGTTCTCTGCAGATGATGTCTTCAACCTGGACGAGACTGATGCAAACATGTGCTCGGCTAGACAACGAGATGAACGAGATCCGACGAAAGAAGATGCGTCAGCCGACGATTTCTGAAAGCTTTGGACTGATCGATTGCGCAAATAAATGATGGACTTGAGAAAATAAAGCCGTTTTTACAAACCCTCGTTATTATGCCACTCTTGCTCGGTCCCAACGGGTGGCATAGTACTGAGATTTGAGTGTATCTTAACCTTCGTGCAGACTACGATTGCGCGGCAGTTTGCCGAGGATCATGCTTGTGATTTCATACACGAAGAATAAAGAAGCTTTATTCGTTATAAGAATTTTCAGCGAACCAAATCAATTTAGCCACACATTTTTAAATACAAATACAAATATGGGATAAACGTTAAGGTTTCATGGGAAAATTTGAAATTGCCAGTCACATTCAAATCCCAAACAGCTTTGTTTTCGTCTACAACGCCATTAAGCGTTGTGATGGAAGTTAACGAAATGTCAGGCTGCACGATCTTTAAAGTTCTCATGTACAGGTTTTATTTCGCATTGTTGTGGCCATAGAAACCTTGAAAAAGTTTCGAAAACAAAAGGGTTTCATATTCACTGGAAAAAAATATTGCGTGGAAAAATTAGTTTTGAGCACGGCCGATTAAAAAGTCGCGCTCTTTCATTTCTAAATGTTCCACAATAGTCCACACAATTTTCCTAATCGGGTGTACAATCGTGTAGAGCTTCTGTGCTGCGCAGCAAACACTAAACGCTAAATAAATTTACCACTGGCAGTGAAATTCATGCTGAAACACACTGGAGTCACAATCCCATTTCTATTTTTTTTTCTCGTATCTGTGTTGGCCTGGGCAACCGGACAGTATCTTAGCATACGTACAGCCTATGACTGCGCGGCACTTTGCCTGATAATCATCAATAAACGGAAACACTGAATGCCTTATATAATGAAAACAGTTTATGGATCCTAATGGGGTTGTTTTGGTTTCCAGCTACAGCTCAACACCTGTGTGACCAGTAATTGTATCACGATGCCTTCTGCCCACATCTAGTCTCACAAAACAGGTTTGATTTCGCCATTCATCATTCGAGAGATCTTCCGTCTACTCAAGCATCATGGCGAACGAATTCGGCTTCAGTACCTAGAGGTAGAAATGAGATATTTTCGCTAAAAGCGAAGCATTATTCAGCAATCGATTGGAATATGTTTGGGACCGATCGTGTATTCATAATGTAAGGAAATTTGAGTGCAATCGGTTAGAGTAGTTTTTGGGTAACGTTTCACTTCTGACACAGAAGCTTCGTCAGACCAAGGTTGATAGTCAGGACAGGGAACATGATTAAGTAGTAGTCAACCCAGCACCACTGCTTTGACCTTACCGCTAAACAGCTTATGGTACGCCTACGGTGTGTCACGTCTCGTGGGAATGATCAGGATCAGTGGTCGATTTTCCTCGTAGTGTGTATCTACGTCAATCTGATACAAGTGAACACGGTCAAGGTCAGTTGACACAGCGTTCCACATGCGTAAAAGTACATAACTAAGCCATTTATGAAGAAAAACAAAAATCTAATTAACTAGTAGGTATAAGGTGAATAAGGAATATTTACTTTCGCATCAGTGCCGAGCGCCAGATTCTGGAGATTTCTGCCCCATCCACCTTATGGACCGCCAGTCGACCTGCCTTAGCAATTTCGACCGCCTCCGCATGTAGGCGTTCGCTATACGGTTTAATACCGCGTCTCAATATTGCCACATTGTCAAGATCTACGCTGTGGCCCGTATCTAAAACGTGCTCCGCCAAGGCGGAATCACGAATAAGGGATTGATATTCCCTCGCATCCCGGTGCTGTCTCTGGACAAGATTTCGATGTTCTTCGATTCTAGTGTGAATTTCCCTGGAAGTCTGCCCTATGTAAACACCCGAACAGTCCTTACAGTTGATTCTGTAGATGCTGTTCGTAACGCTAGATTAAAGGAGTCTTATCCTTGAGGTGCATCAGAACAAAGCATTATTCGTTCTTTTATATATATATCTATATATATATATCTATATATATATATCGATTGATATATAATATATATATATATATATATATCGGCTCTGAAGTGTTTTCGACGCAAGGTGATAACCAGAATTCATTCTGAAAGCTGGTAAATCACATGACTTCCCACTTTAATGGCCAAATCGTGTTGCATCAGGACTGAGTTAATGGCCCAAGTTATTTTAGAATAGAATTAACTTTTATACATTACCGATTTCAGGGTCAGCGTGGAATCGACCCAAGAAAATTTCTCCGATGCCCACGAATCCAGTCCGTCACGTGGCAGCGTCGACGAACAGGCTTCGTCCTCAGGGAGCAGTGAACTCGATGACCACGGTGATAATATCGAAGAGGGCGAAGTCGGTGATGATGTCGATGAGGAGGATGAGCAAGAGTCCACCGGAGTGCACAAAAACGATCCCCGGCTTGTATCTAAGCGGCAACGTGTTCCTTCAAATGAGGATAATGTACGCTGTAAACGAGGAAGGTCGTCGGCGGACACTTCAAGTTCATCTAGACGTGTTTACTCGGGCTCTCGTGAAAGAACTGGTGAGTTGTTTTCCACGGATGTTCAATTTCGTTATACCAAAGTATAAAATTTGTATCTGCAGATCGTGTGTGTTGTCCTCCTTCGGTCGATGTCGACCATGGATGTACATCACAATCGCATGAACTTTCATGTTCTACAGCTTTTTAAATGACTAAACAGTCTGATTCGGGAGGAACAATCTCTCCCGCAGCGCTTGCAACGATAGTCAGAACTCGGCTGTAGGGCGTCAGTTGCACACCTGCTGCGGAATCTGCGTTCAGCAGCTAAGAGCTGTATCTGCTCCTCCCCAGCTTGCAGACGACGCTTTACACAATGCCTCCAAAGTGAGCGGTGAAGAGCAAGTTCTTCCCAACTCGCCGGGTCAATGCCAAGAGCTTTCATATCTCTTTTGCAAACGTCTTTGAACCGCAAGTGCGGTCTGCTCAGTGGTCGACTTTCTAATAGCAACTCACCATAGAGTATATCTTTCGGAATACGACCATTTATCATTCTGTAAACATTACCAACCGTACGCAGTTAATTGAAAAATAGTGTAAAAGCGTCAATAAATGACTCAGCATCCATCCACTGGCACTTCTCGCCGTAAACGCGCTATCGGGAGGATATACTGAGAACGGTCGCTTTCTTTGGAACAGTTTCACGGAGTATCATCCGGCACTTGCGCGATTTAGAATTGCAGCAAACATCTCTGGTACCACCACCCACCATTCAACAAGCTTATCACGGAAACTTAACTGGTACTCTGGTACACGAAATGGTGCACCAGATAACCCTAACTCTGATGATAGTCCTCGTAAACACCGTGCGTGGTTTAATTTTACTGTCATTGACGCCAATTTACCTACAATTCCACCCAAGGCCTGATTACCGGTCTTTGTTGGGATCCACATGAGACAATTTTTGGTTTACATCGCTTTGCGTTCAATCCAATGTCACAAGCGACTCGTCATGGGCGTGTAAAGCTTTTACCTTCCAACTCGGGGATTCCAATCGACATCCTACTTTGACATAAGGTCTCCCAATACCGAGATAATTCTATACGCCTCTTATGACTAACGACTCCTAAGACCGAGGTAAAATAGTCGCGATCCCGCCTTTCCTTTTGTCAGTAAATGCGGTTCCACCTGATTTCGGTAAGCCATTCGAGGTTGTTGTGGTACGCAACCAGAGTGTGAGCGAAACTTGGTAACCAAAGAACAAAATGGCTATTTAGTGTTGCACGATCAACGAGACTTGAGCCCGCTCGCATTTTGCTGTATACATGAAAGCACAAGTCTGGATGCAAGCAAAGAACCGCACAGACGTAGACCGCACATGGGCTAAGATACTGCCAAGTTGCGTAGACAGATATAAGAGGAAATGGCAGTGGGAGTACAGCGTATTTCTGCATGCAGCTCACTACTTGTGGCAATGTGTCAACGTGCCGTGCGGTCGCATTATTTTGGGTGGCAGCTCCTGATTATCAGGATATACTGTTCTTGTACTTACACGTACGTGAATATATTATACCTTGTTGGACTCCGCTCGAAGTAAGCTTTCAGGATGTACCACTCTCGTAGCTGTATTCGATATTACGAGCAAATTCGGATGTCTCGTGATTTTCCCATATTGGATTTACGCGTGCAACCCGGTTCATACTCTTCAAGTCCTCAAAGGGATTAACGTCATTGGAAAGTTCTTATTCTTCTCCGTCGACTGTATATATATATTCAACATCGTGCGATCAATTACCGAGGCGTATCGCCGGAATCAATCTTGATTTCGCTCTTATTAGTGAACAACGCTTTTCGTCGCGCTCACGATATTCACCATCGATCGCTCGACAGAACCACTGCCTGTACACACACCACTGAACAGTACTGCTCATAACCCTGACCGAATGACCCCGAAAAGGATACAAAGCGCACCGAGCTACATGTGCACGGTTTGCCAAAAGTCGGTAAGTCTTAAGGCAAAGTCTGTCACGTGTTACGATTGTTTTTCTAAAGTTCATGCTAAATGTGACAAATCGCTAACCTCGGATTTAGTATCGATTGTTAATGGAGATGTTTGTCCCGGTGTTTGTTACATTTACCAAGCTTGCAAGGCCAAAAACAACGTCATTCTCGGAGGCGAATGAAATTGAGACGCGTCTAAACTGAATGAATTCATAAATAAGGTCATAAAGGCACCCTGGTTGCCCGATTTAGAGGTTACTGCCGAAGAGCCGGTACAAAATCCATCATACTCGAAAAGGCCAACATTTGCCCAGATAACCGGGAAGCGTTCATTGGGATCAGTGACTACTCGACTTGATGTAAACGCGAAAGGACTCAGAAAAACCACTACTAAAATGACTGATTCAAAATATAAAACAAAATCCGTGGGTGTAAATCTTAGCGTTATATGTACAAACGTAACCGAGTTGCAGGAAACGCTGTTCGAAGCTAAACAAAAACACGACTTAGCTGAGTGGTATAAACTCTGTAGTCAGATGAGACTGGCCGCAGTTACTCCTTCATCAATAGTTCGATTAAACCGCCACCTGAATTCTCTTCACAAGGATGATCCACGCCTTTTAAGAATAACGCTGCAATCTGCGGAGGACGTGGAAAACGTACTCTTAAATGCGTACCTTCTTAGAGGTGATTCAGAGACTACATGTTGTATCCATGCAGACTTACCATGGTGGGAGCGAAAGTCGTCGCGGAAATCTCGAGAAGACAGTAATCCAAGAAGTGTTGTAATTCTAGTGTTCCGAAAGATGCTGGTGACGTATCATCTCAAGAAAAGTCTGAGCACGATCACAAACAGTGAAAATATCTAGCCGAAACAATTGGTATTAAAGATGCTATACTTGTGGATATATTTAGGATACCGCGGCCTGCCAGCTATAAAGGACAAGGCCCTAACTCTTTAAAGCTAACCTTCTTCACGACCGAAATGACCGATACTATCAAACGTGAATGGAAAGCTAATAGAAAAAACCTACCCCCAAACGTCAAGTTGAGCTTGCCCAAGGTAATAGCCGTTAGCAAGCAAACGGATAGCACCGACCCACAAATGCCTAGTGATGAGGTTCAACCTGAATGTCAAGCGATAGCTCCGAATAACTTGAGCATTCCGACTCTAACCGAGTCGGCCCTTTGATAACTTTTCATGATTTGAACACCACAAACTTTATAAGATGTTTATATACAAATGCACAAAGCCTTCAAAACAAATTAGCTGAGTTAACCGAGATATGTTCGCGCTACTCACCCTACATTATCGCCATTACAGAAACATAGTATTCTTCCCAATGGATTGAAACGGAGATATCAATTCCAAATATGAATTTGATAAGGAACGATCGAGAGAGAAGTGGTGGTGGTGTTGCAGTTTATTATCGTAATCGACTCCAGTGCCATCCAATAGACAGCACAGAATTCACGCTCGATGATACAATTTAGTGCTATTTAACGCTGATGTCTGGTGAAGTTTGCATTATTGGCGTGGTCTACCGGTCCCCTTCATCTACGGAATCGTGCAACGAATGGTTGATCCAAGTGCTTCAGCGCTTGACTCGCACACAGCAAGCAACGACACTTATTATGGGTGATTTTAATCTGTCCACCCTTTATCTCAGGGACGGTCACTCCCCACAAACGCTAGAATACCGATTTAGAGAAGTACTAGATTCAGTCCCGTTATACAACCATGTTCACGAATGCACCCGTAGGAGAGGTTCTGACCGCCCCTCTGTCTTGGTGTCGACATCGGAAGAACAATCTATCGAAGCGATCGAATTCCAGGCTCCACTGGGTCTTAGTGACCATTCAGTGCTTGTGTTCAACTATGTTTGCAGTACTCAGCAATCGCTTGCTCCGAATGGGGTGGTTCGACGGGTAGATAAATTGGCCCTGAGTAAATCGCTCGTGCAGATACCGCATTTTCAGGCGGACAACATAAGCCCTGACTCGCAGTGGAATGAACTTGTAGGTTTTCTGAAACTGAAGATAGACGAGAACTCGCAGATCGTTCAGAAAAGGTGAGTCCATGAACTTTGTTTTGTTGTCCGCAGCAGAACAAAAAAGTGGATAGCAGCGTGGGTGCAACATAAAGTCAAAAATACTTCTACTTCTTGGCAACATTTCCGTATGTTACGCAACAAAGTGACTGCACTTATTCGAGAGGATAAGGAAGCGCACCAATTGATGCTGCTGTCAAAAATGGAACGCAACCTTAAATTACTATACAAAATAATGAACGCGAAAGCGAAAGTCAAACCAGGTATTTTTCCCATCCAGAATGGTGAAAAACTCACTGAAACAGCGTTGGAAACCGCGAATGCTCTGGCAATTTACTATTCTAAAGTGTTCGTGCCAATGGTTTTAGTGGAACTTTCTGAGTATTCAATCGAACCAGGAATCGAAACATTGTGCGATATTTTAATAAATGCAGTGATTGTCACAAGTCATTTGCTGAAACTAAATGTGAGAAAATCCCCAGGAGCGGATGGCATTACACCGGATGTGCTCAGGTTCTGTCACCGTCAGCTTTGTGAACCGCTCTCCGGCCTGTTTAACTATTCGTTGCTTAAGAGAGTTGTACCGAAAGATTGGAAGTCCGGCGTGATAACACCTATCTTCAAAGGCGGCTGCCGATCTGACGCTGCAAATGATCGTCCCGTCACACTTTTACCTTTTATTGCTAAGGTCATGGAACGTATAGTCTCGAAAGGAATGGTTGCACACTTTGAATCGCTTAATTTATTTTCACCACCACAGCATGGATTTCGATCTCACCGATCCCGTCTCACAAATCTTCTCATAGCATTAGACGACTGGACGAAGGAGTTGGATAGAAGGTCTTGCATCCACGTCTGTTACTTAGACATTTCGAAAGCTTTTGACAGTCAATCATCATCTGCTCTTTCAAAAACTCATACGTTCAGGAATATGTGAACCACTCCTTTCGTGGTTGTGCGACTATCTGTCAGATCGCGAAGCCTGAGTTAAAGTTAACGCAGAGCTATCACAAACGTTCAAAACCACTAGTGGAGTCCCACAAGGATCTGTATTAGGCCCGCTCCTCTTCCTGTTGTACATAAACGATTTACCCCATCTCATATAGTCTAAAATGGTCCTGTTTGCGGATGATATGAAACTTTGGACGCCGATTAGTTCTGCAGAGGATTGTGAAAAACTGCAAATGGATTTGGACAGCGTGTCGAATTGGGCGGCCATGAATGACTTGTTATTCAACATACAGAAATGTACGATGCTCCATCTTGGCAACAATGTTCCTTGGACATATCGATTGGGAACTGAAAACCTAGCATGGAGCTCGTTAGAAAAAGATCTTGGTGTGGATTAGCGGTAACCTGAAGAGCACAGTGCACTGCCAGAATATATATCGACGGCTCAACAGATTGTTAGGTATCATTCGAAGAATATTTGGAAGATTCTCTCTGGTAACGTTACCAAGGATAATGAATGTCTACCTTCGCCCTACGATGAAGTATGCGATAGAGGTCTGGGCTCCTTGGCTGCGAAAAGATATTGCTCTCTTCGATAAAATCTATCATAGAGCAACAAAGTTAGTGATGGGTCTTCGCAATGTTCCGTATACCGACAGACTGCGGCGTCTGGGTCTATGTGACTTTACCCAAAGGAGGATAAGACGCGATATTATTCTGACCTATAGAATTGTGTCTACCGAAGGACATCCACTAAAACACTTGCTTGATGTATGTGATGGAAAAGTGACACGCGGACACACCTTATCCCTTTACGTTCCAAGTTCCCGTATTGATTGTCGGCGCCATTTTTTTCTTTGGAATTCCCTACCCCAACATGTGGTGGATTCTACTTGCCTGGCGATTTTTAAAGCGAAATTGGACTTGCACTTGCAAACGAACATCATTCGTGAGCCTTACATTTGATATTCTCTATTGCTTTTATACTATTGTAATTTTCATGTTTTATTCATACCGTGATCCTGTGGTGCTGTAAAGTATTAATTTTTTTAACCATAAATCCTTGAAATCAGTTCCGCATGGTGTCACCTGCGCAATGCAGAAATACTTCACAATTGCACATCAAGCATTTGGAGTTCGCTACTTATTGCACTCCTTTAATAGATATTTATAACAGGCGGCGTTAAAACCATCCTTCCTGAAGTTCTACGCTTCTCAACTAACGCCGTGCTAAATTGATTGGCCACTGGTAGTGAGCTGCATGCGAGTACACGCTGGAGTCTCACTACCATTTCCTGTTCTTTTTTCTTCCTCATATCTGTCTAGGCCTGGGCAACCTGACAGTATCGTAGCCCACGTGCAGTCTGTGCAGCACTTTGCCTGGATCAGGCTTGTGCTTTCATACCATCATACCAGTTCCATTTAAAAAGATTTACTATCCTTTTACCAAATAGCTTATCACCGCCGATCACCCTCCGAATCGCGACGTCTCGCCAGACTGCCATCTCGTTCACCACACCGCGCCAGCAGTTACAAAACACAAGCGCATCGATCGCAAACCGATAGCATCGAGCGCATGCCGATTCGACATCAATCGTTCATTCGACGAAGCAAATCCCGTTCCCCGATGACCGCAAGTCGAATGGTTCGAAATTCGGATATACGATCTAGACGAGAGCAGCAGCAGCAGCAGCCGCCGCGATTCGCACGTCGGCAACCGGTATCTCCGCCGCGTCAACCCTTTCGTCCTCACTTCAACCGAGAGCAACCACAACGCCGAATGCGACAGCTATCCCCGTATCGTCGTCGTTTCGTACACGCGGATGCGAACCGACGCAACTTCCGTCGGCGTAACAACATGTGAGCAAACAAAATGCGTCCCGGTTTTGTTGGTTCCCCGTCCAATTCCAGCCCACGTTTTCAGTTTGTTTGTATTTTTTCATTGACCATAAGATAAACGTGAAATTCAATTCTTCTTTCCGATAGCATGCATGCATGCTGATGGTGGGGCAGATTGGTTTAGTGTTGGTGTTCACCTTGTGTTCGCCGAGCTTGCGTAGTTGTTCTTGGACGTTTCGTCATCGGGCTAGATGACATCATCATCATCAAAACTTCTTTCGAAGCGTCTTGTAGTTGGAGTTCGTTTGTTATTATACCGCTTGCCTGTCCGTTCAAGGTCACTCCCGTGGATTGGTCGAGTTCATGTTATGCCTTCTCCGTGAGCGGTTTCTCATTGGTTTAGTGTCATGCTTTTTTTGCAAGTTGTTATCGTCATTGCAAACCAAAATAACAGGAAGTGAAATGTTTCCATAGGTACCCATTTAATAACTGCCTGTGTGAGATTTTAAGAAAGACAATGTTGTATTTCGAAATGTCAGTTTCAGACTAGTTTAAAAGAAAACAACGAATTTTGTACAAATTACATATAAAAAAATATTCGCAGAAAATGTACTCATGATGTGTCAATGAGATTAATTCGTCCGTAATGGTTCAACAAGCAGTTCCCGTTGACAAAGATATCTTGAAGCAAATGGGATAAGTGACTGCCGACATGAAGACGTTTTGGAAGGCAGTATAATGTGTTTCGATCGAGCGTTTGAGCAAGTTGACTTTTTAGATCGCCATGCAGCGGGTGGGAATTATCATTGAGGATAGTATTTATAAGCCGATAGCAATGGAAAAAATGTTGTTTCAGGATTTTTCAAGAATATTCTCATAACAAATAGAGCTTGCACGTGAAACGATCCTGAGGCAACGTTTGAGCGACACAAAGTATTTCGAAAGAAGTGCGAGGAAAATAGCAGGTGAACAGTAAAGAATGTGAAGTGAGAAATTAGCTTAGACTCAACGCAGAGAGCACGAAGACGAAATGCATAAAATAGAAAGCCTACGAACTTTGGTAAGTAGAGTATTTAGATGATGGGTTCAATTAATGTTGTCGGATATGGTGACGCCTAGTTATTTGGCGTAGTTCCCTCTAGTCAGCTCTGTGGACTTAATTCCATATAAAATAAGATTAGTGCAAATTGCTTCGCGACGTCTACCACACATATTTCGGAATTGAAAGTTAGACATCTCTCTTCTAACCAGGTAGTAATTTCATCTAAAGTGGCAGAGATAGAGAGAGGTGTTTCTCAGTACTGCACATTGTTTGCGTATATCAAAATGACAGTTGAAGGCGACTGCGGAAGCGCAGTCAGGTATTTTACAAAGAAGGAAATAGAATTGCTCCTGGAAGAACCCTTTTCTCAGTCGGGGGTAAGGCAGAGCGTAGCCTGGCAATTTAAACGTATTGAGATTTGTCGCAAGAGTATCCACATATCCATTTAATCGCGTTTTGAGTAGGTCAGTCAGTTGGACATGATTGACAACCGAACATGTTCGTGTAATCAATAAAACGAACTTTAACGGCGGATTTACTGCCGAACTCTGAAAGAGTTCGGCATACATCGGCATTACCTGTAGAGTATTGCCTCCGGGAAGCAAATTGGTACTCATCATCCAAGAATGGTACCTTCTTTATACAATCAGGATCTAGGCTGTTCATGATTTTCAAAGCTTGTGAAAAGGATGATATAGGGCAGAAATTTCCTGCAGTTTACTTGGGGAGCGGTGTAATTTTAACAGTTTTACAACCAGGTACAATGATGAGGACAGAGATAACAGTTTCGAATGGAAGCTATTTGTTTGGGAATCCATGGCGCACATACCTTAAGCACCTTTGGATTTACCTTGTCTGAGCCAAGCGCTTTATTTACTTTAACACACATCATTTTCGATTATATGTAAGTATGAACGCACAAGCCTGATCCAGTCAAAGTGCCGCACAGTCAGAGACTGCACGTGGGCTAAGATACTGTCAGGTTGCCCTTTCGAATATACTGGAGTCTGAATATTTAACTTGTGAACAGGTGGAAACTGACTGATTAATATGCACATAAGTTTCACCACACCGAAATCCAGATTAAGTTGAACTAACGAGCTGCTTCAAAACTTGCGCACACTTTGCTGCCTTTTAAATTTTCTCAAGGCCTTCATAATTGTCTAGTGTCTTTTTCAACTAGCAATGAATTTACAAAAAAGCTGATTAAGACGTTTTATTTCAGATTATAGGGCCTCAGTCCGGTCTTTCGTTACTACCATATTACCGCTCTTTTTGCCTGCGCAATATTTTTAGTCTAGTAGGTGAGAAATTCTCAGGTCTTATGCAGATTATTTCAACTGGACAGCAAATGTCTTAACAAAATATTGTGAGATTACCTCGCATTCATATGACACGTCACTGTGAAAGAAGTTAGCTGAATAAATCATCAGTTGCAGAGCCTCAATATTGCTCCTGTAAACTTTACTTTCGTTAGACCGACAAAGTGTCCTACACATAACTCTCCTATAAATTTTTTTGTTATCCCTATGATAACACAGTTGTCAGTGCCGGTGTTAGGTGCACGTGCAATCGCCACAAACAAGTCGAGTCGAGCCTCATCTCTAGTTGCAAAGTTCACTATATTTGTCAAAGATGATTTTGCAGGCAAGAAGTATCTACACTATTAAAGTATCACTTGAAAAAAAAATCGAAAAATTCATAAGTAGATGAAGATGGGCAATTAGCAGGTATATAGGTATTGATGAAAATAAGGGATTCATAAGATAGGTTTTCTTACAGAGCGCGGCGAATCCTGATTTACCGCTACCACCATGGGGTCCTGTAAACCAGTCCTCCATTTGCACGGCTAACACCGTGCTAAATTGATTGGCCACTAGTAGTGTGCTGCATGTTGAAACACGCTGGAGTCCCACTACCATCTTTATTCTCGCTTTCTCATATCTGTCTAGGCTTGGGCAACCTGACAGTATCTCAGCCCACGTGCAGTCTCTGACTGTGTGGCACTTTGCCTGGATCAGGCTTGTGCTTTCATACCATACCATACCTCCACAAATGTGGACACACAAGTTTGTAGGAGACGAATCAGCGAATAGCTTTACTTCTAATGCATTCCAGTTTTATCCTGAACTTGTCTGTGTTACAGCTGGGCCACAATGAGAATAATAGTAAATAACCCATACACGAAGCGTCTATCGAAAAATGCATGGTTGAAGTTTAATCATTCAAACGAAATTTAATGGTGTTTGTACAATTTCGGTATGCTATCAAAGTTTTGAGGAATAGTGATGAACAGTTTACTGGTACAGATGGAGGGAAATGAACTAGAGCGAAATCACAGTTTTCTGGCACATTGCAAGTAACACTGTCAGTTATGGGTTCATCCATGTCGTTCAAAAGTGATTGTACAGAAAATGGCGTCAACGTGACGGCTGGGCTGGGTTCGTGTTCAAACTGGAACTTGAGAATGAATTGCACAAGTGGCATCCGTGTGGAAAAACAGGGAAGCCACAGTGATCGCTCTGGATTCGTCGTATGCAAGGGAATCTGACGCAGGAGCGATGCCCTTGTCGAATCCATGGCTGCTAAAAGCAAACTGGAATTTTGTTGGGAATATTCTCCCACGATTAATATGTGTAAAACACACAGCGGCTGATTATTCAAAGCTATAGCAGCTGATTGTGATACAACTAGGTCCGATTCGATATCAACCTTCAAATGGTGGTCGAAAATATCACTTTTGTCTAGTTCCAAGTTGCAGAAAGAGATAAAAAGTTCCTTCTGACAAGCCAATGTGCAAACTACGGCATGATCAGAAAAGCTTGCGAAAGAAGCGGAGACTGTATCCTTGAAAGAGGTGAAGGTGTCTGACAGCTTGGGCAGGACAGTTCGATGCAAATCGAGCGAGAAAATGTCATATTGGGGATCACATAATTTGAAAAGAAAATAACCAGAAAGAACGGAAGAAAACAAGCACAAGCAAGTGCCAATATTCGAAAAACTGATCAACTTAGAAGTGACAGTCATCTCATGAAAACTTAATTCAAAGGAACTTGCGAACAGAGGATAAGATAAAGCATCAAGCAATCGAAAACTTTCAGTTGGTTTACAATAACTAAATTGAAACGAATAAATTGAGATTAGGAGTGAACGTTGGTCTTCTCGAAATTCTCCCAGAACAAGGCCACAACCGACTTGGTCGTATCTAGGTTTTAGATTTGCAGTGAGATGCACAAATTTGAGACGCTCCATGTTAATACCTTTTTGCCAAATGGGAGAATAATGGAGAGATGAGACGGAATCCACTACAAATAAAACTATTTCGTTGGAATTCAGCGAAAAGGCCAGGATTGTCAGTTGTTGAGCTTCCGATGTGATTACTGTGGCGCAAGATGCCGATATGCATGAGATAGGGTCGATCGATAAATTCAAGGGATGCATGAGAACAGGGAGGTTAGCACCCTCAATCGTTGGTTCGCTAGACGAGACATCTGTAAATTCGAATACCATCAAAGCGTAAATTCTTACCTGCCTCAGCTATAGCTTCTTGCAGAGGAGAGAGTGTGGAAGTTCGTATCACTTTATGCTTGGAAAGGTGACTTTTTCTTTCGGCGTGCTGTTAAAATGTGTTTGAATGAGCTCAACACATATACTTTGAGCAATTTTTTCTTCAATTCGAGTTGCCGCTGTAGAAAAGCCACTCTTTCTTTCAACTGACTGACAGTGTCAGACATTTTACGTGATAGCGATATAGCAGTAGCAGAAATTATTGCTGAAAAATTGGCATTGGATTAGAGAAAGCGGATAATGATAAAACAAGCGGGTTTAAATTAAACAGCTATGTTATCAAGGTAGTGTAAAATCATGCTGCACCGAAATCGTTGTAAACTGGAGAAAAGAGAATCATTCTCCAGCCACGCGTTAAGATGAAGTGAAGCGTCGAGCGAAGCACTGCCAGACAAACAGATCGAATGCTGCTAAGAAATTCAAGTCTCCCCACAGCATTTACACTCATTGCACTCTCTCTTTTAAGCTAAGCGGTTTCTAGTAATTCTAATTCAAGATTTACGGCAGAAAACGGTTTTGTGCACCACGGGAGAGACCTAATAAACTGGTGTAAAACCTATCGAGCCATCTTTTACGGGTATGGTATGAAAGCACAAGTCTGATCTAGGCAAAAGTGCTGCACAGTCAGAAACTGCACGTGTGCTAAGATACTGTCAGGTTGCCCAGGCCTAGACAGATATGAGGTGGGGGAATAGAAATGCTATTGAGACTCCAGCGTGCTTCAGTATGCAGCTCACTACTGTTAGCCAATCAATTTAGCACGATGTTAACCGTACAGCACACAAATGCTGCACGATTGCACATCCGTGCAGAGATATAGGCGTCGCGTAAATCGAGCAGCAAAAATAATTCGCATGTACTCATGTAAACTATGCGAATGTAACTCGATCACGTAATTCAGAGGTCTTACGTCAAGCATTGGTACACGGGGGTCATAGGGCGTTTACTTGAATTGAACGGATTCAATTTTCCCCAAAGTCAGTTCACTTTGTTATGATATGCTCGGAATTAATAAGTGAGCTAAAAACATCGCAGCACCATAAATAGTGGAATTTTCAACAAAGCCCAAAATTCGTTCAACGCTTAAGAATCTATCGCGTAAGTGAGAACCATAGTAGCTGCTTACGTGTCACATGCAACGGCCAGAAGGATAGTTTCGCATCCTAGAGACACAAAGAATGTCTATCGGAAACTTGTTTACGTGAAATAATTCTATCTAAACTAAGTTCTGTGCCTAGGCACCGATTTCGTTGGTCAACGTGTAGACTCCGAAGCTCTCTACAACCTACGCTCTAGTAGACGCGTATAATCAAATACGTGTACAGAAAAAACTGTTAAGTTGTTTTGAGTGAGTTGAATGTCGAAGTTGGTGTAGATCACGAGTTTTGGCCAAAATACCTATTTAACTTCGGGTAGTTAAAATATGTGAAAAAGGAACAACGCCTTTGACATAATTCTTTGTTTCACTAATATCTTTTGAAAGAAAAGATAGCATGAGTTCTCTACAAAACATTTTCGTCCAAAACAATGATATCATTTTGATCTCATTATCGTTAAGCGCGAACATGAAAAGCGTACTTATAATGAGGTCATTCTAAAAAGCACGGTGCTGTACGAAACATACATTGGTGTGTGTGAAACTGAAGCGTCAATAAAACAGACTTTAATGCGCTGGTAAGACATGGAGTTCCGTCAACCGTGTGACCTCACGCTGTGAGATTCTAGTAAGTTTTAAGAGTCCAGATCAGCAAAGTGATTCCGGTAAATCCATCCTCGGGAAACTGGGAATCACTTAAAAACTGTATACAACTTGTCGACCCCTTCCACCCAGGTCGAAGAAATTTCAAAGTAGTGATTAGTTCGAAGCCCAAGCTTCTATGATGACTGCTAACTTGGGGAAGAGGTCATCACTACTAAGGTTTAAACGACATCATTGAATGAAAAATTACGCCTTCTTAGAGCAGCGAGAAATAAAGTTCAGCAGATTGTTAGGCGATGCGCAAACCGTTAATGGATCGGAATTTAGCGTCGATAATAAAAAACTACGGATAATGCAATCATTTCACGGTGTGTGCTGGCATCGAGAGACCCATTGGCCCAACTCAACTTAAAAAAATTTCTACTGAGTTACTAGCTGGTAAGCATATCGAGCATTTTTCCATCTTTCAAAGCTGCACGGGGAGTAAAATGAATGCCGCTATAGTGCCCCTACTTAATCCCCAATCATAAAGGTCCCTTTTGAAAATCGGAACAATTACTGTTTCTCTCCAAGGGATCGGAACGCGTTCCTCAACCCATATGTTGGCGAACAGCGCTTGAAGTTCGCGAACTAAAGCGAAACCGCCATCTTTGAACAATGACGGAAGCAAAGCATCAGCACCTGATGCCCAATGGCGCTTAAGGCTCCGGACTACACTGTAAATCTCTGATTGAGTCGGAGCCTCAAGAGAAATCGACCATGGGGTACAGTGTTCCGTATTCTCGAAATCAGTGGGTGCAGAAGGCCAGTTAAACTGTGCTTCAAAATGTTCTGCCCATCGCTCCATGCGTCTGTGCATGTTAAAAAACTGGCAAACCATCTGCTTCACGTATCAACTCACTGATGCCTGGTCGCCCGCTTCCAGTTGTTCTGATGAGTTGGAACAATTTTCTGAAATTGTCTACAGCTGCCGCAGATTCCATTTCCGTAGCCTTAGAACTCCACCAACTTTCCCTGTCGGTTCTCAAACTGGCAACCAGTTTACGTTTAATAAGCCTTCGTGACGCATCATGTATGCTATCAGCAGAAAGCAACCGACGTTGGTCCATTAATTGGAGAGAATTCGCAGAAACCCAGTGCTGAGCTACACGAGAAGTCAACCCACAACTATCCAACGCGGCTGTTTCCAAGGAGGTTTGAATCCCACTCCATTGGTCATCGATACTATTTTGGGGAACTGTAGACAGATGCAGACTCAAGTTGGCCTGAAACCCTCGGAGAACCGGGAGATCGTTAAGCCTAGCAACATTCAACTGCCTTGCAACATTTCTACGTTTCCCACCAAAACGCATCGAGAGCTAAGCACAGACTATCGCATGATCGGACTCTAGACAGGTGCCCCAGTAGGAGCGGCAATCTTGCACACTCCCTCGCCAGGAGTAGCTGATAGCAATATGGCCAATTTGCGTGAACAAGGCCGCCGATGGAGATATCCAGGTGGAGCAGTGACGCTTCGAATGGCAAAAGTTAGTGCTGGCAAGGTACAGTCTGTGCTCTGAGCATAAGTTAAGCAATCTTTCGCCGTTGTCATTACGATGACAATCGAGACCAAACCGTCCAACCACGAAATGCTCGTTTAAATATAGACGGCCTACACGTGCATTCATGTCTCCAGCTAGGACAACGATGTCACTCCTCGATGCAAGTCTAATGAGTTCTTGTAATCTTCCATAAAACTCATCCTTGTCAAGTTCAGAGCTACAATTAGTCGGTGCATAGGCAGCAACCACAAACAGGTCGCGGGATTGGTTGCGAAATCGGCCTTTTATGCACGAACCCTGTAGTCTTACTGCACAAAGGCGACTGTCGACTGGGATCCAGTCTAACAGTGCGACCTCAGCTCGCTCACTCAAGACGATTCCGATATTAGGACCCAATCAATGTGCGACGGGTATCTGAAATGATAGAAAACGGGAGAAAGGTTTCAAAGTGACAGTTGAAATGACGGAGGCATAAAAAGAGGACTCACCGTTGCCAAATATAAAAATATATCCATGATCATGGCACATAGAAATGAAGTTCGTGAAACTATGCGACTAGTTTTGATTTGAAGAGACTGCGAGAGGGAGAAGATACAACATCTTCGGAAAGATTGTTCCAGGCGACACAAACAGGAACAGAGAAAAAGTTTCTTCTGCAGTTGATGTGTGATGTTTGTAGAACGAGTTTACGCGTAGATGATACGTTTTTGTGTTCAATGCGAACAGACCTGAACAATGATGATTTGGTATCGACAGAATTTGGTAAATCAAAATAAGATCCACACGAATCGGTCGATATATCATTAAAATCGAATTGAGTTTCGCTAGTCTTTAAGGTATGTGTGGTGAAAAACACCTCTAAATAGATTGGTTGCTCGTCGCTGCGGTGCGACGAGCATTCATACGTCATTTAATAGCCACGGTCTCCAAGCTTGCACAGCACACTCCATATGTTGCCAAATGAATACACGCAGGAGCACACGAAATGAGGAAGGCTAAAACTTGTTAAGGGCTCGGCGCAAAAGACCTACCATAGTACTGGCGGAGAGTTGCACGGATGTGCAATCGTGCAGTATTTCTGTGCTGTGCGTCTAACATCGTGCTAAATTGATTGGCCACCGGTAGTGAGCTGCATGCTGAAACACGCAGGAGTCTCATTACCATTTCTTTCATATCTGTCTAGGTCTGGGCAACCTGACAGTATCTCAGCCCACGTGCAGTCTCTGACTGTGCGGCACTTTGCCTGGATCAGGCTTGTGCTTTCATACATCATACATACATACTGGCGGAGAGATTGCATTGTGTAATGATCCTCAGGTCGTGTTCAGTAGTTGTTACCTGCAGTAATTGATACTCAAGAAGATAACGTGGAGCAACGCTCATATGTGATGTGATGTGAAAGCACATCATCATCATCATCGACAGCATTACACCGCTAGCGCGTTCCGAACGTTTAACTGCCACACAACCATGAAAAAGTAAAATCCTAAAAGATGGGGAAGGGTGGGACTTAAATAGCTACGGATTCTATAGAAGAGTGAGCACAAACAAACTGGACAGAGGTGCCTACACCTCAAATTGAACATGCATTCAAACAAGTTTCGTGAACGAGTAGAGCAGCAAAGTGCCGCACAGTCAGAGACCTCACGTTTGCACAAGCCTAGACAGATATGACAAAAAATAGAAATGGTAGTGAGACTCCAGCGTGTTTTAGCATGCAGCTCACTACCGGTGGCCAATCAATTTAGCACGATGTTAGCCGCATAGCACAGAAATACTGCACGATTGCACATATGAGTGGAAAGAACACGGCATTTCGTTTCTAAGGGAAGTTTGTTATCAGTTGACTACTTGGTTAGTGTTGAGGTCGTCCGGGAGCAAATTTATGTCCTGTTGGCCGCAAATAGTATGCTGAACGTTTCGTCCGCGTAAAGGAATACGGGTGATTGCAGAGCGCGTAAGGTCGTTTATGGATATGAGAAACAGGTAAGGGCCTAAGACTGAACTCTGTGGAACACCGCTTGGAGTGGCAAATAGAAGGAAAAATCAGCCGTCACATTCGGGTGCTTCGGTCACTTCTATAACTTTTCAGTCAGTAAATTAGTTTCCCGCTGATTCCCTGCGAGGCTACGCTTTGTAGGAGAGGTCCTTGGTCGACCCGGTCAAACGCTTTAGAAAAGTCCAAGTAGAGCACGTGAACTTCCATATCACGGTGAGCAGCGTCCGTCCATTGACCACGGTAAGCATAAGATGAGTCAAACAGAAACGGTGACGTCTGAAACCGTGTTGAGCTTCAGATAAGAGATGCTGCTTCTCAGCATAAACCGCATAAACGTGTTTGCAATGAACAATTCCATTACTTTAGATACGACTGACAGTAAGGTGATGGGAAGGTAATTGGATGGTTGATATGAAGAACCACGTTTGTGGATCAGAGTGATAGAACTACATTTCCACTCAGTGGAGAGACAACCGAGATTGAGCAGGTGTTGAAAAAGACTGGTCAAAGTTGAACACAATGATGAGGCACACGCATGAAGAGTTAGTGGGTGAAAGCCATCAGGGCCGGCAGAGCTCGTTGTTCGCAAGCTTATGAGCTTACAAAAGACAGCTTCACTTGTGAATATGACGTCAGTGAGTGTAGATGCCGACCCGTCATTGGATACAGGTGTTAGTGTAGTATCAGCAGGTTATTCAAAGACAGAGAGATAATGAAGTCGTAGCGTGTCAGCTGCTGTCTCTGCCGTTGGAGTCGCGCCTGTAAAAGTTTCCAAAACAGTCACCTCAGTTTTATGTCAGACGATTAACAAATAGGAAGAACCGCTTGGGATTTGCAGCGAAGGCACACGATATACGATATTGGTAATGCTAACGGTCCTTTCGAATAAGCGAGGTAGTCTATTATGTAGACGGATTCGTGCGGGTTCAAACGAGTGGTTAAAATCGGTGACTGCAAGAGTGGCTACGAAAAGTTTGGCAATTTGAAATATTCCATAATAATGACGTGCGAATCGGAATGTATGTATGTATGTATGAAAGCACAAGCCTGGTCCAGGCAAAGTGCCGCACAGTCAGAGAATGTAGTAAAACATGGGTGATGTTTTTCAATAGCTCAACGTCCTTAGAAGAAGAATT
>JACCGJ010015115.1:0-70356 GCA_013407085.1 Atriophallophorus winterbourni | reverse complement strand
TTCGAAGGCTTTATGCTCTTCTTTGGTCATCTCAATTAACCATTTCAGAACAGTGAATTTATACATATATAACTTTTTATAATTTATTATGACAAGTGTATTACCATTCAATAATCCAATAGAATATTAAGGTGTAAGAATCAATAAAAGTTTTAAAAACTGCAGATTGACATGCACAAGGGATCATAAAATTAAGAAGGTAAAGATTTACGACCATTTAGACTAACTATATTGACCACTACTCTGGTGGACACCGTGCTCTAGCTGTATCCATACACGAGAAAAATTGCGCTATCGCGGAAGTTGGCAAACGTTCTTGGTAGTGAGCATAGCGATGCGAGTATTCCTGATCTAGAAAAGTATGTCGACCGACTACAACAAAGTTGGCAACGTAATATAACTCAAAACTTATCTGCTCAAATACATATCATCCAACACTTTTATCCAGATACAGCTCATGCCCTTTACCCCGACATCAAAATAATAATCGAAAGTTTATTCATTCCATTTCCATTAGTTTACATGAAGTTAGCGCAATGTGTCGGCGAAGCAAAGCTTTGTTCCACCAAACTTGCAACCTTTAATTTCATTAAACTTATTCAATATTTCGGTTAAATCTGTTATATTCGCACTCGAATGGATACATGCTGTCATTATATCTCGTCTTAAATCAGGTATTTCGCACCTCATCACTAATTATCGCCCAATAAATAACACACCTTTCCTCTCTAGACTATTCGAATAGTTGCTCAAGAATGCATTAATAGCTTATTTGGGCCCAAATGCTTTGTCTTCATTTCAACATGGCTTTTTGAACCAGTTCCTCTTTAAATGAATTCAAATAACATCTGGCTTCATTTATTACCATAGATAAAATTTGCAATCTTCTCAACTTAGATGTTCTACCTGATGATTTATATAATAATGTCATTCCTGGGTATTGTTATTAAATAAATTTTCGTAACGTTCGAAACAAAATTCTCCCGCTTCCGAGTATTTTCTTCGCAGTATAATTGTGAATCCGCGCCCAAATGAAAGTGGCTCTCAGACCTCAACCTGGTTGAATAAATTTCCTTCGCCTAGTGGACAGAAAAACGGTTCATATTGAGGAAAGATAAATTTATCTTGAACTATCAAAATGAAAATTTTGGTACATCAACAACAGAGATTATTCGCTTATCCTCGTTGGACCTCATCCGTGAATCATCAGTGCTTCCGGGATCATTCATTGACTTTTCTTCGCAATACCTGTGTTTTTGTACTATATCAGATCACGTATAGACTATCTGAAAGCGAATTTTAAATACCTTTACCTTTATATTTATTGAACGTTAAAATCCGCTTACGAAATGACCTTGAAATTTGGTTTGCAAATGAACATACTACAATCTGGTTGTACAAACTTTTTGGAAATTATTGATCATGGTCAACATGCCTTGGATTTCCAAGAATAAAAATTTACTTATTCATTTACCTAAGTCCTGCATTACCTGTTATCTGAAATATTTGAACTGTGTAACCGCTTCCATTGATCAAGGATTAGCTGTACTGTCAGTATTCTAAGACATTACCAAAGCATTTGATAAGATTCATCATCCTTTAATTCTCCTAAAATAATCATCACTCGGCTTCTATTAATTTGGTTCGGTTCATATCTTTCTGATCGTTGATGCCATATTCTCTGAAACTCAACATATACCAAGTGGAGTCATTCAGGGTATGGCATTTTTCTGTAAACATTTTTGTCTGTATCAATCAATGTACACTTCTTTGAATTGTACCCGGATTTTACGAATTAAAATTTCCGTTCGCTCGGAGTTGCTCTTCTCATCTCCTTTGATACCCGTACTGCGTGCTTGGAGTTCTGACTGTGGATTATGGAAAGATTGCTTGCCTGCTATGAAAGGACCGCTACATATTTTAGCCGCACCTAATTCTTGGATTTACCGCGGTGATAATACTTTGAAGTTTGGACCGGAATAGTCAATTGCCAAGCCGGGGAGAATCGCTTTCAGTTCAATCGACGAATTATTGTGAGTGGTTACCTTTTTTTACTTTTTACACATATACTGTAATTTCACGTAGCCTGAACCACCACAATTTGGTGAGCCCGATTATTTTCGTCATAGGATACTCCCCACTATTTTGATTTTGTGGCATATTTTTACATTTTTTTATCAATATGGACAGTATCCCACAGGCAGCACATATCCCAGCAGATATTGGTCATTTATCACTTCCTGAGTTTGGCGTAGCAAACCCTAGATTATGGTTCGCTCAAGTAGAAGCTATTTCCAAAACTCGACGCATTACTAGCCAAAAAGCAATGTACTGTTACGTCATAGGAAGTTTACCACACGCAGTGGCATCCGAAGTTGCTGATATCATATACAACAGACCTGTTGATAAACCGTATGATGAACTGAAATCAGCTTTGATATCGCGTATAGCAGCATCTGATGCGAAAATTACTTTCGGGTATCGAACTAGGTGACAATACACCGTCGCAACTCCTTTTGCCGAATGATCGATTTACAGGGTACAACACCAGTTGGCGAACCGATTTTAAAAGAATTGTGGCTGCAAAGACTACCCAACGATGTCCGAAAAGCACTTTCGGTGGTCGAAGATTACAAGTTAGATAATCTTGCTGCCATCGCCGATCGAGTGTATGAAAATCATAAGCCAACCATTGCAGTAGTACAATCGCTTCATTAATCAAATCCTTCAACGATAGAATCAGAAATCTCCGAGTTCAAATCACGACTCGACAAACTTTGCATGCACATACGTACTTCACGAAATGATCGATTTCGGTCATCACAGAGACACAGTCCGAATGGACGATATTCACGAAGTCGGAGTAAAGAGCCAGGTCTTTTCTATTACCACCGCGCATTCGGTGAACCCGCACACAGATGCACCAGACCCTGCAGTTTTGTTTCCAAATCTAACGAGCAGGGAAACGATTATGCAGTAGGAACGGCTGCACTGCCTGGCAACAAAGTCAGCCGCCTACTCTATATCTCTGACAACACAACGAAATTGCGTTTTCTGGTAGACACCGGTGCGGAACTCAGCGTCATCCCACCTAACGAAATCGAACGCAAGTGTCCGTCGTGATTGACTCTTCAGGCGGCCCACGGTACTCGGATAGCCACTTATGGTCATCGGTCCCTCGCGGTAGACCTGGGCTTACGAAGATCGTTCCACTGGGTGTTCACCATTGTAGACGTGAAAACTCCGATTTTTGGTGCAGATTTTTGTCTAATTTCAACCTCGCGGTGGACTTAAGCCAACGAAGGCTTGTTGATAACACCACGAAGTTAAATTTAATAGGCAAATACCATTACACACCCATACAGTCTATTCGAGTTTTGACTCCACTTGTCACCCAGTCTTGTAAGGAACTCATAGTCCAGTTTCCGGAGATCTTCAAACCACAGTCATTCACAAATGTGGTCAAACACCACATTGTCACACGTGGCCCTCCCGTTTTGCCAAACCACGTAGACTAGCTCCAAACAAACTGGCGATCGCCAAACAAGAGTTTGAACATATGTTGGAGCTAGGAATCATCCGCCCGTCGACCTCACCATGGGCTTATCCTCTACATATGGTCGAAAAACGTACCGCAGATACGTGGCGCCCATGCGGAGATTATAGGGCACCTAATCGCAATACGGTACCAGACCGTTACCCCATTCCACACATCCACGATTTTACGTCGTCCGTAATCGGAAAAACCGTGTTCTCGAAGCTTAACCTAGTACGTGCCTATCACCAAATCCCAGTTGCGAAAGAATATATCCCTAAAACGGCTGTCACGACACCATTTGGCTTATATGAATTCGTACGAATGCCATTTGGTCTCCGAAATGCCGCACAAACTTTCCAGCGTTTTATGGATCAAGTATTTAAGGGATTGCCCCTCGTATACGTTTATATTGATGATGTGCTAATTGCTAGCAACACATCGACAGAACATGTTGAGCATATTCGAGAGCTTTTTCAGCGCCTATCTCAGTATGGTATTGTCGTGAATCCAGATAAATGCATCTTCAGTATCAGTATCACAGGGCGATAGTCGACCAAGTCGAAACGAGTGTCCAGATTCTTTCGGAGGTGTGCTTAAAAACACCCACCACTACCAGGATTGATTCGTAAGTAACACAGACGTGTGTAACTGTGAATGGAAGATGGGAGATGTCTCATCACCGAAAGGTGAGAGAGTTATGCATGTTGCATGTCCAATCGAATGAAAAGACGATGGACAGCAGTTTATTTCCACAAATGCGAAAAAATGAAAAAGAAACTCTTTTTTGTGTTTCAAAATATTTTTCGAATATTTTTGTGTTTTTTATCATAAAAATGAGGGATTTAGTCTTAAGGGTAATGCTCCGGGAAGAGCTCCTGCCACCGTTCGTCCAGCCCGTGTTTGAACGCAATTACTGAAGTTGCCAAGATTAGTTCTGCGGGAAGTGAGTTCCACGCGTTCACTATACGGATGCTAAAGAAGCGCGTTCTGGATTCGAGCCTGGTGTGCTGTTTACTTAGCTTAAAACTGTGCCCTCGTGTACCAACCAAAGGAGAGAACCGAAAGAAGTCATCGAATTCTAAACAACTCAGTCCTTTGACAACCTTAAAGGTCTCTATAAGATCCCCCCTAAGTTGCCTCCTCCTAAGTGAGAAAAGTCCGAGTGCTAATAGACGATTTTCATAATTGGTGTGTGCTAACCCCTCGATCATGCGAGTGGCCAGCTTCTGTACCTTTTCTAGCTGCACTATATCCTTCTGGTAATACGGCTTCCAAGCATGGATACAGTATTATAATAATAATATATATTCTTGGATATCCAAGGCATGTAATACATGATCAGTTTATCAAAATTGGAACAGCAAAAGTAAAAAATATAACGGTGCAAATGACCGAAGTGAGCGGGATTCTCAAACATTTTTTCCGTACAATAATGGAAACGAATATACAGAAAGTAAGAAAAAAAACCTGATGTCTAATAACAATAAGAATTTATTTTGTCAGAAGTTACGAATTGCAAGGATGGGAAAACATGGAGAACATAAATGGAAGGTAATTATGGAAAATGTGAAGTGAATTATAATAAATTGTCATAAAAAATTGATAAAAAAATTATATATGTATAAATTTATGTTTTTTACGGAGAAATTGGTTGAGAACATGGAAAAGTGAACATAAATCCATCAGAATAAGAAAATTCTAAATGTGGCGTTACTATTGCCTTGTAGAGGGGCAATAGCACCTCAGCTTTTCTGCAAGTGAGGGCTGAACGTAGTCGAAAGAGTTCCCTGCTGGCCCTTTGAGCTGCAGCAGCACATTGGTCAGCCCACTTAAAGTTTGCGAAGACTACGATTCCTAGGTCCTTAGTAGACTTTACCCTACGGAACTCCGTGTGCGCTGAGGGCGTAGACACAATCATGTTGCCTGCTAGTGTAGAGAGCAAGTGACTCTTATCCAGGTTAATGGGAAGGTCCCACTTACTCGCCCATGCTGTTACAGCTTCCACATCACTTATCAGATCGGAGTTATCCGACCTACCGACAATTTTAACGTCGTCAGCAAACATATAACAGGGTGAGCGCAGTTGGTTGGCTAGATCATCAATGAAGATGAGGAACAGCAACGGCCGCAAGACTGAGCCCTGGGGAACCCCACTCGTTACATGCGCACTTGCGGAGTAAGTATCATCTACCCTGACAGTAAAGGAACGGTCGCTAAGGAATGCTCGAATCCAGCCCAGAAGGTTCCCTGATACTCCTATGGCTGAGAGTTTGAGAAGCAAGAGCCAATGTTTGACTGAATCAAAAGCCTTAATAAAGTCGAGATAGAAGACTTCTACAGCTATACGATCATTCATCCTCTTAGTAACCTCGTTAAGAAAGCTCAACAAATTTGTCAGACATGACCTACCTTTTAGGAAGCCGTGTTGTGCGCTATTCAAAAGAGAGTGTTTGGTTAGATATCCACATATTTTATCGCGGATCAATCTTTCCATAACCTTACATAGTACACTAGTGAGGCTAACCTGGCGGTAATTATTGACCGCCGAGGAAGCTCCTCCCTTATGGATAGGTACTACAACGGCTGTTCTCCAGTCTAAAGGAAGGGTGCCCTGACTGAGGGATGATGTGAAAAGTTCAGTGATCGGCACAGCTAACATAGGCGCTAGCAGTATGATCATTCGTGGATGGATGCTATCGGGCCCAGCCGACTTGTTGTAAGCTAGGCTGGCCAATATATTCTCAACAATGTGTACCTCGAATGTAAGGTCAGTGCAGAGGGGGCGATCAGAGAGTACACATTGGAGTGATGGAGCAGATGCATTCGAGTTATAATCTCGGCGTTGTACGCCTTGAAAATGCGCGGAAAACAATTGAGCCCTTTCAGTGCTTGCAATGACGGCTGATCCATCGTTCCTTCTCAAGGTACCTACACCTTTTCGTGTTGACCCTTTAGATTGAACGTAGCTGTAGTAACGTTTCGGATGAGTATGGGCCTCTTGAGCGAGTCTCATTTCGAAAGAAATCTTTGCTCCACGTATCTTGGAAACAGCTATGTTTCGCGCTTCTTTGTAACGGGCCCAGTCCCACATGAGGGAGTAAGCTTATAACGCCTCCATTTTGCGTCGCGGTGACGTACGCTACGGGAAACTGAGGCTGACAACCATTGAGGTTTACCATTTTTGCGAACGGGTAAGAGAGGAGCGAATCGATCCTGAAGTTGAAGGATGTTATTCTTGATCTGCCCCCACATCCCATCCACATGGTCAATGTTTTGCCATGGGAGTAGCGCTGCTGCCTGTAATAGGGAAGCAGGGTCGATCATATGGAAGCTTCGAGACATCTTAAGTGGGGGTTTACCAAATGAAAGAAGTAACTCGCAGGCTAACACTACGTGGTCGCTCTTTCCTAGTGGTGGCAGTACGACCAAATTTTGTATACCGCTTTCAGAAGTAGAAATAACTAGGTCAAGAATAGACGGGGACTGACCCTCGCGGAATCTAGTTGGTTCGTTTACGTGTTGGTAAAGTGCATGGGAGTGTAACCAGTCCAGAAAATCGTTCGCGACTCCTGGGGCATGTGAAGTTTGGTACTCCCAGTTTATTTCGGGTAGATTAAAATCGCCGAAGATTACAACACGTGGTAATACGGCTAAAAGAGACGAGAGCTGAATTTGCAAAAGAGCATCTTCTTCCAAACTAGTGCTCGGACTACGGTAGATGCAGCTTACAACTATACGCGTGCATCCATGTATGAGCAAGGCAGATATTATCTGCACATTCGTTGTAGAAAAAGAAATACTTTTCTCGAAGGGAATAGCTTTATCAATAAGGAGCAACGCCCCTCCTGCTAGCTTACCCAGGGGTCGATCGCATCTTACGGCGCTAAACCTATCCGCGATTAAAGCTGGTATGTGGTCATCATGAGACAACCATGATTCCGTGACACCCACAATTTTGCAGTGGGTGTCGTCAACTCTACAGAGGAGTTCAGCCCATTTATTTCTAATGCTACAAGCGTTTGTATAGAACAGAAGAGCACTATTATGTGGGCCAGACTCCCGGTGTTAGGGCTACCTAAGAGCTCTTGGTCCTCGGGCTTAATGCCCGAGGCTGCTTCGCGTTTTTTGAAGGCTGAATTTCATCAAGAGATACAGCATTCGTTTGTGAAGCAGACGACAACTCTTGGCATCTAGTTCCATCTTCATGGTCTGAGTCACTACAACTCATCCACTATTCATCCTCTAAAGGACGAAGCACGACAGTGGCGCACTTCAATGTTGGAGTAAAATTCTCCTGTGTTAGCGACATCGCCTCACTGTTGTCATTTTCTAAGCTTCGACTCTGGAGCAAATTTGGTGAACTACGAGTTACAGCTAACTTTGACTTTCTAGCTCTAATTGGGCTGGAAGTTTTCAGGTGTGCCGGGGTGTCAGGTTGTACGACGCATTTTCCCTCGACGCAGTTAAGCTTCGGAAGGAAGTAGTCGCGATCACATTGCTTTGTGAATTCGACTACAATTGGCCGCGGCGATCTGGTAGATGCGTCATTTGGGCCACCCCTCCATTTCCCGACCCTGTGAATTCGTTTCAGAGGAATATTCGGTCGCATGCCTGAAGCACGGAGTAGGTCGATAACATTTCTCCGATCGCTTTCCATACGAGCCTTTGATTCTCGAAAAAAAAGCTCAACCTGCCCCAAAATCAGGACATTTTTATTTCGTGTTGAGCTAACTTGGTTCCTGGCTTGCAGCTCAGCAACCACTTTTCCTAAATGGTGGACTTCCCTAGCTAGAGCGCGAACGTCCTTAGTCGGGCTTATGTGAACACCCCTATTTTCTCTAACTTTTTTCCATGGAGCCTTTGGGGGACAGGAAGATGGCGATGATTTCGCCTTCTGTGTTTTCTAAGTAGTGGTATGCTGGCTGGAGGTAGACGGGACCCCTGACCTAGCTACTTCGGCAAACGTTTTGGTTTTCAAAAATGGACGAGGAGGAGAACGCTTACGTTCTTCGAGACGCTTACGCACCTCAACCAAAGTTTCCACGGACTTCATGCAGTCAGCTCATAGCCATGTAAGCCATCGATGGGCCGCATAAACCTTAAATTGTGCTGACGACAGTCCACAGCATTTGGGATGAGCCCAACGCAGGCACACGTCGCACTCTATAACTTTGAAAACCTTCTTGTTCAAGCTAGAGTAAAGGCAAAGACAAAAATTTTGACTCATTTTGCTAATCATCCTGCTAATCTTTCATGTGGAAACACTAGACTTTCTCGGTCACCGCATCGATTCCACCGGAATTAAACCCGATGAACAGAAAGTCTCTGCCATCCGAGATTATCCATGCCCGACTTCAATCCGCCAGCTGCGTCGATTTCTTGGCCTAGTCGACTACTACACATGATTTATTCCCCATTGCGCGAAGTTAGCTCAACCGTTTACGGATTTACTTCGCTGCAAAGAAAGAAATGTTTTAATGAATCCACAAGCGAATAAAGCTTTTGACGCGCTTGAATCCGCCCTTGAGCAGGCGACAACTCTGACTTATATATCAGCTGAGACAGATGCTCGCTTATCGCTTGTTACCGATGCATCAAACGAAGCGGCAGGCGCAGTACTCCAACAAGAGGTCGATAACACGATTAGACCCCTAGCCTGCTTCTCACGCCGACTGCAGCCAGCGCAGACACGATATAGTACCTTTGGTCGCGAGCTCCTCGCTGTGTATTATGTATGCCATTCGGCATTTCTGGCATTTACTCGAAGGTCGCAGTTTCACGGTTTACACCGACCATAAACCGTTAACGTTTGCTCTTTCTGCATCATCGGATCGATATTCGCCTCGAGAAATACGTCACTTGGATCATATCTCGCAATTCACGAGCGACATTCGATATCTTTCCGGCCCGTCAAACACGTTTGCAGATATATTCTTTCGGATTCAGTTAAGTGCTATCGATCTGCCTGGAATCGACTTTGAGCAATTGGCACGATCACAGCAAAATGACCCAGTAATAAACCGGTACATTACTTCCCAATCAGGTAAAATCCGCCGTATTCCGATTCCTGATTCCAAGTTTTATCTAGTTTGTGACATGTTTACTGATAAAGCCCGTCCGATTGTCCCATCAGATTTGAGACGTACCGTATTCGAGCATTTGCATGGTTTATCGCATCACGGAATAAAAGGTACTTGAAAGCTGATTAGCTCTCGTTATTTTTGGTCCGACATGCATAAAGACATTCAACATTGGACCAAGAGTTGACTCCGATGTCAACAAAGCAAAGTCCAACGTCACACCATCAGTTCCCCTGGTGTATTTCCACCTGTTACGGAGCGCTTGAATCTCGTTGGTCCATTAGCGGTCTCTAACGGTTGCACCTATATATTGACCTGCGTCGACCGTTTTACCCGTTGGCCATTGGCTGTAGCCATACAGAATATCAGTGCAGAAACGGTTGCGAAAGCTTTCGTTCAAGATTGGATCAGCAACTTTGGTGTACCGAACACTATTACCACTGACAGAGGTTCTCAATTCCAGTCAACGCTTTTTCGGGAATTGAATAGAACACTCGGTACAAAGCACATACAGACTACAGCCTACCATCCTTCTACAAATGACTTAGTCGAAAGATTTCACCGGCAACTCAAAGCCGCAATCATGAGTCACGGGAATTCAGAACGTTGGTCCGAGTCATTGCCTTTGGTGCTTCTTGGTATCCGTACAACCGTGAAAGAATACCTGGGTTGCTCAGCTGCCGAGATGGTGTACGGGAGTACACTTAACCTACCTAGCGAATTTTTGACATCTTCCGATTCACCAAATGATCTTACAGCTCCACAATATGTAGGTCGCCTTCGCAGCTTCATGAACTCATTACGAGCTATAAACTCGCCAACAAACTCAACCGTTCTATATCCCGGCAGACTTGTCTACCTGCGACTTTGTGTTTGTGCGCGCTGATCATGTACGTCGACCACTTCAACCACCGTATACTGGCCCGTACAAGGTGATCAGCAGACATCCCAAGTATTTCGTAATTGACCGGAATGGATCAAGAGAAACTGTTAGTATCGATCGTTTGAAAGTAGCCTACGTCGAACCGGCACCAGGGGCGAAAGAAAATACCCCGAACGTTGCTCCTCAAGATTTTGTCACTCCACCCCCCAAACCGAAGCTCACCGGTACTCCCGATCCCTCAAGGAAACCCCCTTTACCCCCGTGTATCAAACAAACTGACCCTAACAGGCAAACCCGATCTGGTCGTAGAGTCCATTTTCCATCAAAGTTTGATGACTTCACAGCTTAACGATTACTTCGAGCGTCTTCTATAGGCCCGACGCTCTGGGGGGGAGTACTATGGCATTTTTCTGTAAACATTTTTGTTTGTATCAATCAATGTACACTTTTTTGAATTGTACCCGGATTTTACGAATATAAATTTTCGTTTGCTCGGAGTTGCTCTTCTCATCTCCTTCGATACCCGTACTGCATGCTTGAAGTTCTGACTGTGGATTGTGGAAAGATTGCTTGCCTGCTATAAAAGGACCGCTACATATTTCAGCCTCACCTAATTCTTGGATTTACCGCGGTGATAATACTTTGAAGTTTGGACCGGAATAGTCAATTGCCAAGCCGGGGAGAATCGCTTTCAGTTAAATCGAAGGATTATTGTGAGTGGTTACCTTTTTTTACTTTTTACACATATACTGTAATTTCACGTAGCCTGCACCACCACAAGGGTAGCTAACTAGTTCCTCTTATTTTACTTATATATTAATGATGTACAAATCTTTGTGAAAAACTAAAAGCTCTTCAGCTTTGTGGATGATATTAAACATGTCTTAGCTGTTTCCGCCATGGAGATATCACAGCATATAGACTGCCTTGACGATGACCTTTCAAACCTTTCAAGTTTGGTATCACAATTGGGGTTGGAATTCTCAGCACTGAAGATGCAATTCATGAGTATATGCTGCTCAGTACCCCCTGGTTGTATTATTCTCAACAATACACCACTTCTTCCAGCAAAATCAAACAACTAGGATTTAGATATTCTTCATCTCACAATTTCAATGAACAAGTAAGATTTCTCGTAGCAAGAGATAGACAGAATTTGGTTTGATCAATCAAACATTGCTCCTTCGTAAAAGTGGACTTAGTCTATAGTGAAGAAAAAATATTACCACTTCTTGACTACTATAATATAGCCTACACTCACTCTGCTTGGCGTAACTGTATACTCCTAGAAATGCTTCAACGCAGAATTAAAAAAAATCATGTTGGGTTACTCTAATTCTTCATCTTATGGAGTAAGATGCAATCTTCTAGACATAGATCCGCTGTGGCTACGTAAAGTTCGCGTTAATCTTTTTCTTATCTTCCGAATCATTACGGAGTACAAAGTTTAGCTAGGTCTAAAATGCGCTTCCGAGATTGCAATCGTTATGTACGACGTAACCGTTTGAGGCTTTCGCATATTCCCTTTACTCGCACTAAAGTTTGACGCAACTTCTTTTTAATTAGGTATGCACAGATTTAGAATTTTTCTTCCACTCCATTTTCGCGTGTGCACATCTACAGAAAAAATTAAAAACACTCGAAGAATCTCTTACTGTTTTATCTCTATGCGACATTCTCAAAATAAACACTTCTATAGGCAGTGTATTTTGTCATGGTACTCCTGGTAATTGACACATTTGTAAGTATTCTTTTCATTAACACACGCATAGAACTGTTTACAATATCCGGAATACATGGTCTTAATAAATCTCCGTTTACATAGGGTCTAGGCATGTTGTGTTGAAACCCTGGACTTGTAGCTCATAAAGTTATAATTATATTGCCTTAATAAGTATATTTTTGCACCCCTTTTGCTTCAACGATAATTACACCAATTTCCTCATTGCAGTTCTCATGTAAACACAGCTATCGATAAAAACATTCGTCTTATAAAAAACTACGTTTTATGACTATCTATTTATACCTGTGCTTTTGTGTCAGGTTGCCTATGGTCTAGGCATGTATCATCAAAACCTAGGACTCGTAGCATATACACCTATACGCATTTACCTCTTAAGGCGTATAATAACCCCCTTTTAATTTAAACATAGTTATCCTTATTGTCTCAATTGAAGTTTTTTATCGTAAACAAATAAACATATAAAAATGTTTATATTTATCTATTTATAACTCGCTTTGTGTCACGTTGCCTAGGGTCTAGGCATGTCTCATCAATGCCTGAGGCTTGTATCACATTTCTCTATTCATTGTTATTATTTATTTCATTATAAATCTCGTTTTAACATCAAAGTATAATTATCATCATTTACATACTTCAATGTCTGTGGTAAACACATTTGCCATACACAATTTCTAATCATCAAAAATAATTTTACGATTATATATTAACAACTCTGCATTAGAGTCAGGTTTCCTAGGGTTCCTGAACATCAACATAACTTGATTATCTTTTCATAACTGTGCTGCACCTTTTATGCAAATATATTCTGAAGACCTCTCACCTTGCTGGTGAACAGAATGTTTCATTATTTTCCAGTAAATCTACCTAAGAACTCGCAATTTTACTGACGTTAAGATTCCACCAGTGCCGTCCAATGTTAACGTGTCCCTTAACATAACGAATTCAATGCAATCAGCGAAATAATCTAGAATTCGTGGCAGTTTATCCTTTTACTCGCGTGCCTTACCTTTGTCCCGGAGCCAAATAAACCTAACCCTGTCAAACCTTTTATTCCTACTTAGCAACACCCACTGATTAATTTAAAATATTTTCAATGTTTATATTGATTTGTTTATGAATTTTTCTACATCTCGCTGTCATATCGAATATTCTGTACCAGCACGTGATCTTTGGTTGAAAAAAGTATTTCATTTATTTGTAACTACACAGCGCAGAGCGACAAAGCTCCTCTTTCTACTTTCATATTATCCATACGAAATACAATTTATAATATTGAAATTGCATTCAGCCAATTACAAACGAAAAAAGAGCAATAATTGTAAGAGGCATGTTAGGAGTCATGTAGATTTGAAATTCTTCCTTTTCCTTTCAGCTTTCGAGCTATATACCAAACTGATTTTTGGTGACATGAATTTGGTTATGTTTATTGTTTCTACAGAATTTAGATGTTTATGCCTACTTTTTGTAATCAATTTGTGTTATTGGAAATCTTTTCCTTTTACATGTTTGTTGAACATTTTGTTTAAATAATCCCTTGGTCAGTGTTGAGTTTGGTTACCATTTTGGGCACTTGTAATTTTGCTTGGATTTTGACACCAAATTTTGGTGTAATGTATTTTCGATAGAGAAATTTTGGACGGCAATTTTGGTAAATCTATTGTTTCTACGATCCAGTACAGTTGAGGTTTTTATTACCGTTAGGTAACAGTCAATTTTAGTATCGTAGTATATATGAATCGTCGTTCTGAATTTATCGAACTAATTAACAGGTGATCTACGCGTTAACCAACGACTTTAGTCGATACAATCATGATCTGGTTTTATCCATAAACATTAAAATGTATCCAGAGGATTTAGCATTTGAAACTGAGAACAATCACTATTTTGGAATAGAAGCTAAGTTTTCGGAAGTGGATCTACGAAACATTTTCAATAAACTTTCAGCACGAAGTAACCACGTTAGAAAATACACACTAAAATCATTCTGATAAACATCGACTACAACCATACTGCAAGTAATATCATTAATTACATTTCGAAATATTGCGGTAGAATTTCCCAAAAACGAATGTGAAATATTCTACCGAGATAAGCTAAATGGTGTGTTGATGGTAGTTGTCGTTCATGATTGATCAGTCAACGCTATTTGCAGGTAAGCATCATTTAGATCAATCTTCGAGAAGAATTAAGATTCCGCCAATTTGTTAAAATTATCCTCAAACTCAACTCTCCTGCATGTTCGCTTCAGCACCGATTTTAATAAAATTTGCCGACGAAAATTATGCGTCGCACATAATTCATAACCAACTAGTATTAAAACTTTTACCCCAATTTTCTAATGTGTTGATCAAACCTGACAACACACCTTTACAACGAAAGTGCCTTCGCAAGGTTTCTAGAGTTGTAAAACGCTCAACTGATATCGATAACCTCATAGACTTGGATGTTGTTGATAATTCCGCATCAGCTACTGCACCTGTAACTCAAACTCAAACTTCTGATGTTACTCCTATCTCAAGTACCACCACCCCAACAGCTAATTCTAAGTTAAACATTGATGACGCAATGTTAACACCTGGCCCTAATAGCCATATCCCCACTAAGGAAACCGTCACCGCAGCTTTGCAGCCCTCAGCTCGACCTATAATTAAAGCCACAAAAAAGTCGTGCTCCCTGTCTTCAAATCAAATTCACCCTTACTACGTGGTGGACCGCGCATCATTAGGAACCATGCGGTTGGGCGTAATTTTGATGGAAATAATCCATCTAATGGCTCATGTAATTATCACCCCGTACATAGACGGTTCCCGGTTATACCTGGCCCACTTAATCCACTTATCCTCCCGCAAAGCCCCTTTTATCCCAAGCAGCCCTATTACTATCCTCCTCCAAGACCCTACACTTCTCCACTCCAATACGCTCCACGTCTTCTAGATCAGCGCCCCCTCATGAATGGGAACCCGTTTAGTGCTTACAAAAACCCATTTCAAAACATGTATGGCTCAATAGAAAATTTTCCGTTCCTTTACCACAACCCTTACCCATATTAGCTCCGACAATTTCAAACAACTCGTGTAAATCGTTTTCTATTACACATGTTAAATATCCTAAAATTCGCCTTCTGTTACTTAATGCTCGGTCAATTATTTCTAAGCTCCCTGCCCTTCAACATTTCTTGCTCTCAAACCCACACGAAATTGTTCTTATAACAGAAACGTGGACAACTAATGACGTTCCCAACGTTTCACTTGAACTAGCCAACTATTTTATGTTTCGTAGGGACCGCAACCACACTCGTGGTGGTGGTATTCTTATTTATGTTAGTACAGATCTCCAAGCAGAAATACATAGCTCTCGTATATTAAATGATCTAGACGACTCAATTTGGATCTCCTTACCTTCTCTTGATGCTCTCCTAGGATGCATTTACAACCCGCCATCTCCATCCACACTCACTGTTGATAAGCTTATAAATGTTTTTACTGAGGCGTCCATTTCCCCCTTAAATAATAAGATTATTGCTGGAGACTTCAACATGCCACACGCCTGCTGGAATTCCCCGCATTCTTCAAATAAATTTTCATCCTTCTCCAAAACGATTAATCTTTTAGGTTTCACACAATCTGTGAAGAAGCCTACGAGGCTGTCCAGCGTTTTAGATTTGATTTTTACTTTAGGCACTGATCCCACCAACGTTGAAATCTTAGCTTTACTACCCGGTTGCGACCATAATATGATAACTTGCGTTTTGCGTCTTTCGCAAAAACCAGCACATATACGCAAAGATGAGAAAGTTCATATCAATTGGACGAAGTTTTCGAATATTCTTAGAACCTACGACTGGACAGAATTCTTTCTTTCCTCAAACTTTGAGCGCATCTCTTTTCGATTTTTCATGATAACATTTCAGCATGCATTCGAAGTTCGTCTTCCTCTCATATTAGAAAGCGTAAGCGGGACCCAATAAACCTTATGGAGAAAAAGATAGCTCGACTTTCTGCTTCTGTGAACCATAAGTTAGATTTATTTTCGGTTATGCGCAGACACGAACTGTGTAACTCTCTTTCAAATGTTAAGATTCGTCTTCTAGAACGCCAAGAAAGAAAGGCTTTAAACAGTGATTCAATGACGAAATCATTAAATTACCTTTCGAAGACCAGGTGTATCCGGTCAACACATGATATTCCATCCATAATGTACCACGAAGATGATAAAGAAATAGTCACTTCTGATGCGGTCACAATAAGTCAGGCTTTCTCTTTATTCTTCAGCAGCTCGTTCAATAACAACGCTTACCATCCACCAGCAAACAATAGCACTCCCTTAAATACTATTGACTCCTTTACTTTTTCTGTACAAGAAGTAAAAGACATTTTCCGTCGAAGTAAAATCTCTTATAAGCCTGATGATGTAGGTTTTATTTCAGCCATCTTACACAACGATAATGAAGACTTTCCTTTACTCTTATTAAATCTTTTCAATATTTCTCTCAAATGTGGAATTTTTCCAACTCATTGGAAACACTCTGTTATTATCACACGTTTAAAATCTGGTAATTCGAACCTCGTTACGAATTATCGCCCTATTAATCATACTCCTATTCTGTCTAGGTTATTTGAAAGGTTAATCAAAAATTCTTTGTTGGGCTACCTTGGTCCAGATGCGTTCTCTCCAGTCCAACATGGATTCCTTAGCAAAAAGTCTTGTGTAACCTGCCAATTAGAATACTTAGATCTCATAACGGCTTCCCTTGACCAAGGACTAGCAGTGATTGTTGTATTCTTGGACATAAGCAAAGCTTTCGATCGGGTTCCTCATACGCTACTCCTTTCGAAGCTATCATGTTTAGGTATTCATGGGCCTTTATTGAGCTGGTTCCGTTCTTTTCTATCTGATCGCACCTTTTCGGTTCACGTTAACGGAGTTACCTCAACTAATCAGCCAATTCCAAGTGGCGTAATTCAAGGCAGCGTTCTAGGTCCACTTCTTTTTCTTATCTATGTTAATGATCTACAAAATGTTGTAGATCACTCTAAGCTATTCATCTTCGCGGATGACATTAAAGTAGTCTTAACATCTCCTGGTGAAGTGTCACAGGCCCTGATATCCCTTAACCGTGATCTTGCCTCTCTATCTAGCTGGGGCTCACAATGGGGATTAGAATTCTCTGCTTCTAAGACACAATATATGGGATTACGTTGTTCAATCCCTTCTAACACACTCACGATAAATGGCTCAACCATCACACCTTCTGCAGAAATTAAGGACCTTGGATTTAGATACTCCTCTTCCCTCAATTTTAATGAACAAGCCAGACACCTCATTGCGAGAGCAAGACAAAACTTTAGCCTAATTAACCATAAATTCCTCTTACGCGAGAGTAAAATAGCACTATATAAGATGAAGGTCCTACCCATTCTCGATTATTGTAATATCATCTATTCTCACATGGGTAGGCGTGATTGTTTTCTCTTAGAGAGACTTCAACGTACTTTCAGCAAAATAACTTTGGGCTATTCAAACCCCTTGCCTTATCTTGAAAGGTGTAATTTGCTGAATGTCGAACCACTATGGCTACGCAGAATTCGTCTGAATCTGCTTCTTTTCTTTCGAATCATTACCCAGCAACGAATTAGGCTTCAGTCTGGCATGCGCTTTCACGATTATATCTGATATGATCTGCGCAATCGAACAAGGCTGTTGAATATACCTATGTCTCGCACTAAAGTTAGACGTAACTCCTTCTTAGTTAGATATGCACAACTTTGGAATTCCCTTCCTCTTCATTTCCGTATGTGCACATCTACAGGGAAATTTAAAACGCTTGTAGAAACCCTTACTGTTCACTCACTTTCCCAAATCCTAAAGATAAACTCTTCCCTAGATATTCTATACTCCCATGGGATCCCAGGTTTCTAATTCCACATCTTTCTCCACATATTAGTTTATCATGATGTCTTATTGTATTCTTTGGATAACTGGCCAGTCAAGTGTCAGGTTGTCCGACCTTAAATATGTTTTTAGACATCTTCATCGTAACCGTGCGTTTTATGATCATTTTTACCATATGACTATATCCTCAACCGTTATCTGCTTACATTAAACCCATTTATGCATAAAAACATGTTTTTACATAACGTATTTATTATAAAAACAAAAAAAAGAAAAAAAACGCTAAAAATGCCAAAAATATTGTCTTTTTTGTGATCTTTTTTTATCGTTTATATAAATGTAAAATTTCACACCGATAACCTCTCACCATGATGGTGAAGAGAATATTTTAAATTGTGTTCCAGTACCTCCGACTCCGAAACCAACTCCGATACTGGTCCTTGCTTCTTCCGCGTAAGACTGATTCTTCTACATGAACTGAAATCCATACTGGCAAACAGTTTTGGTTTCCCTTATTAGACAATTCTTCGACTTTCCTGGATCGTACAACCGGCCCAAACCTCATGCAATTTTAAACCACAATCTCCCCTTATCCCCTCCATTTTCTAATTTTTTCAATTTAACTTCGGTTTTTTATGTGCTTTTTTTCAATCACACCCACCAACATCCCGAAGAAGTCAATTTATATATATATATGAAGGAACTTTCTTTATTTCGAAAATTTATTTTTTAATGTGACATTTATATCTTCAAACGGGAGAACGTTATCTCCACTACCCTTTTTTGCTCGGATGACCTAGGATGTAGCGTTGAAATAAAAATTCTATCTAACTACTTTCAAATTGTCAGTAGGCTGTAAGTAAAATACCATTTTGATGCAACCTTTAATCGAATTATTATTGGTTGCTTGTTATTAAAACCCTCCATCGAATTCTTATTGGTTGCTTGTTTTAAAAAGCTACATGATTGGTTATTTTCACAATTCCATTTCCAATATTACGCTCTGCTTCCAATTCTGCGCCACTTTATTCATAATGAGCTCTAATGATATCACTCAGCTTTTTCAGGCAACCGTTGGTGGCCGCTTGTTTGAAAGTCTGGATGAGTTGAATAGTATGCTGGATGAGTTCGCTCGGGTTTCTGGCGCCCACTATTCTGTCCGAACATCGAAAAAAAATCGAAGCGGCGATGTGACATATGTGAAATATATATGTCAACGGAAAGGATTCTTGGGAAAACCAACCCTTGGTATTCGACATCGCGTATCTACGGCAACACAATGCCAATCATTTATCAATGTGGGCCGTATGAGGCCTCGGTTCCGCATTACGAATAGCAACATGATTCATAATCATGACTTGCAAGGTGGTGCAGTTGAGTCCTGGAACTTCCGCAACCGACGCTTGACGCTTTTGGAACAAGAGATCATACGACCGATGCTGGAATGCGGAGCTTCTTCTCTCAACATAAGATATTATGTAAACAGACGTTTCCAGGAAGATTTGACTGGTTCTGATGTGGTCAACCTTCGTCGACGTGCGCTGGACAAACGTAACAATCCTGGTAAGTTTGTAAGAATTACAATTTGGAGACCGTAATTTCACTGTCTATATTTTCAATCATTTTTTCAGCCTATATTCGACAAATGGAAGCTGAATACAACGCCAACGGGAAGGCACGAGTACTACTGGACGAAACTAACCGGATGACGCTTTTTGTCTTCGTTACCCAAGAAATGCTGAGTTTGTATGGCCGTTTTTCCGATTTCCTTCTCATCGATGGTACATTCCGTACAAATCGTGAGAAATATTTTTTATATCAATTAATGATAGTAGACGGTTGCAGAAAAAGTCTGCCAGTAGCAATAGGTTTTCTTTGGAGGGAAACGGCGGATGACATCCGCACGTTTCTGCTGACCTTTGTAGAATTCGTCGGTGGGTGTGACGCAGTGCGAGCTGTTATGTCTGACGGCGCTCCTGCGATAGCGAATGCCGTGGAAGAAGTATTCCCACACGCTGCTCATCTGCTTTGCCGAGTGCACATGCTCCGCAATGTCACACGTCGTAACCCCCGGACCGAAGCACTGAAGTGGGTACGTGTAGCTATAACCACTCGTCGTATATGGCGTTACGCCTTTGCCTTAATTAATATACAACGAGCAGATCCCGTATTTTACGCTTATTTTAAGGGGCAACATTGTTGCAACTCCCATAAGTGGGCGAATTCTCGACGTCCAAAGGTGGCTACGTACGGAATTGGGGACACCAATATGGTGGAGGTGATGCATAGGTATATAAAAATGAATCTCCTTAGTGGTAAGATAGCAATATGGGAGGCCATTCGTTTGTCTAAAATTAGTGCAACGTATCTTATTTGGCACCGGCAAAGCGAAATTATTTCGATAAGTCGAAGGCGTGCGCATGTTCCGAACCACTCGGAACTTGATGCACTTTGTGATCTACTCATGCCATATGCTGTCGATCTCATTTCGGATAACGTAGCTGCAGCAACAGTAAGGGTTGTAGGTTCAACGGAATTTATGGTGCTCCTTAGGGACGCGGGTTCTTGGGGTGTGTGCTGCTCCACTTGGAAGTGTTCATGCCCCTTTTTTATTGACCAAGGATTGCCTTGCAGACATGTTCTTGCAGCTGCTTCATACAGCAACTTTGAATTGTCTTCACTTCCTGTGTCCCAACGCTGGCTAAGGACTAGTAATGAAGCGTTAAAGGTTAATTTTTCTTCAGCGGACGTTCCTAGGCGTTCTAGTCGCGTCTTTTCATCAGGTTTTTCTTACGGTTTAGATGTATTACGTAAGTTTCACCGTCATTTTGAACCCCCATACTTCAATCTTCTAATTCGAAGTATGGACAACTATTTAACTACATCTAGTTCACGGAGCTTGCCTCCGTATATCTTTGATTTGGACGAGGCTCAGATGTCATTAGAAACTGCCGTGTACGACAATCTGACGATGGATACGGTATTGAATGTAGAAAATATTGCAACTAATGATAGCCACAATTCTCCAATGACCAGTAATGACGAAGATCAAACTGTAGCCGCTTATGAAGGCAGCGATACTCGCGTAATAGGCGTTTATGATGGCCGCATAAGCGGTCGTGGACGGGAAACTAGATCTCGAATTCCTATTCCGTCCACCTCTCGAATGCCACCAGTAGATCTTGACGCTTTCTTAGATCACGCGCAAATATGTGGGCAGTGCGGTTCAGATGAACCACCTGAATTCGGTGGAAAAACAATCGATTGGGAGCAATGCCCCTACTGCAACGAATGGTACCATACTTATTGTATAATTACTCCACCTTTCGAAACTGAAAAGTGGTGCTTTAATTGTATGCAAATGTTTGATTAATTGCTTCATTCGATCCCGCGTGTTGCTGATATTGGTGCCATGGCGATATATGGTGAGTGCTATCATTCGCTTATCACTGACCCACTTTTTTTAACTATTTATCTGCTTTGCAGGATCAATAAACCGTGAGAACTATCCACGTGTAAGTTCGAAATAATTTTTCGGTATCATGATGACGTGTTTGGTTTTGTTAACATCACCAACACGCTCGCTTGAACGCGGGAACTCTGAAATTGGTAGCCGCTTAATTAAACTTTTTGTCTTATTCTTTTCGCCATAAGCCATTGCAATCCCCAACGAACCAATCGAGAGGAGAACCGAAAAAGGTGAAAATTATCAATCGCAACTATCCATGCAACAGTGAAACCAATTTGAAAGTGAGAATGAGAACGTGTAAGTTCTAAATATTTTTTCGTTATCATGATGACGTGTTTGGTTTTGTACCAGTCAATGGGCTGGCATTATAACCACGAAAATGTGATCCAATCTATTCAAACCGCTGATGCAAATCCGCAAACCTAATCAACTTAGCATTGATCACGCAGTCAAAACACATGAAGAGTGTTTATATTTTTGTTTGAAATGGAAACAACGTTTTTAGAAGAAATTGTGGCCTTAAGTTAATGCATTTTATTCGGAGTGAAAAGGTTGGGTCATAGTGTGTCGGGCTATAGTGTTCACCAGTTAACATCACCAACACGCTCGCTTAAACGCGGGAACTCTGAAACTGGTAGCCATTTAATTAAACTTTTTATCTTATTCTTTCCGCCATACGCCATCGCAATCCCCAACGAATCAATCGAGAGGAGAACCGATAAAGGTGAAAATTATCAATCGCAACTATCCATGCAACAGTGAAACCACTCAGTGATAACGTGAGTATTTTCTTTAGTGTTATTTCGTAACACTCACGAAAGATAACCCGATCTGTTTTACAGGTATTCACATTTCGGGTCACTGGCTACATCGGAATATCAATTTGAAAGTAAAACAAAACTGAGAAAACTGACAAATTTTGTTAAATAAATCTCTAAATATATGTTTCCTTTTATCAAACAGTCTTTTTATAACTGTTATTCAATAGGATTTTGTTATGTGACAGGATAAATAAGCTTTAAAGGTGGGTACATGGTTGAAATTCGGTTACCATGCTTTGTGAGAAAGAGAGCAATGCTAGACGTTTGCCCAATATAAACATCCGAGTTTTATCTTTTAGATTTTGTTGGTCGATTAAGTACCTTAACAATCTAGGAGGATGAGATGATGGTCAGCTTTGACGTAAGCTACTTGTTCTCAAACGTGGGCAATACAAGCGTTTCAGAATTAGCGAGGAAGTCACTCAATTCCGATATGACCTTGAAGGATCGTACAAGTTTGAGTGTACAACAAATCATCAACGGTGTAGCAAGTTGTGTACATAGGAACCACTTCTTTGTTTAATAGACAGCTATACAAGCCAAACGATGGTTTAGCGTACCACTTATCAACTGAATCTCATCTTACCGTCTCCACCTGCTGACAGCAAACAGACAAAAACAAGCTTTACAGTGTATCCAGTACAACAACAACATGGTAGGGTTCAGGAGCAAAGACACTGGCCGACAGAAAGTTGTTATTCTGAATGTAACCTGATCTAAACTGACCGTCAACTTGATACGTTGAGGTCAACATGGAAATGTTCCGTAGTGGACAAAATGGTCGAGAAAACTTGAATTTGTTTTTCGGAATGAAACTTGCTCTAAGCAGACCGTAAGAAACAAACATAAAATGAATAGATAGATAGATGGATAGATAGATAGATAGATAGATAGAAAGATAGATAGATAGACAGATAGATAGATAGATAGATAGATAGATAGATAGATAGATAGATAGATAGATAGATAGATAGATAGATAGATAGATAGATAGATACATAGATGTATAGATAGATAGATAGATAGATAGATAGATAGATAGATAGATAGATAGATAGATAGATAGATAGATAGATAGATAGATAGATAGATAGATAGCTAGATCGATAGATAGATAGATAGATAGATAGATAGATAGATAGATAGATAGATAGATAGATAGATAGATAGATAGATAGATAGATAGATAGATGAATAGTTAGATAGATAGAGAGATGGATACATAGATGGATAGATAGATAGATAGATAGATAGATAGATAGATAGATATATAGATAGATAGATAGATAGATAGATAGATAGATAGATAGATAAATAGATAGTTAGATAGATAGATAGATAGATAGATAGATAGATAGATAGGTAGATAGATAAATCGATAGATAGATAGTTATATTATCTTTTTATCGGGTTATTTTATTTCCATTCAATACAATTCATTACAGACAACTACATACTATGCAGATGTAATTTCGTTGAAACGAAACAGTGATACGTCTGTTATCCGTATATGTTCTATATTCATTTTATGTATGTATTTTACCCTCTGCTTAGAGATTCATTCCGAAAAACAAATTCAACTTTTTTCGACCAGTTTGTCCACTACGGAACATTTCCATGTGTCAATATGCCGTCACCGATTTAAGGCTGATTTTCTGTGTGGTGAAATTACTGTCTATCGATTCAAGCGAGTGAGGGGGTGACGCTTTCGCGCAAACTCGCAATCTTATTGGACGAAAGTGCGCACCTCGTACAGGCTAGCAGACTACAGGGGGCAAATGAACCTAATCGCTCTACCACATGTAGTGTCAAGTGACAGTCATTACTGCGAAGTCAAGGTCACGTGTGGGTGTGTGCGGGCTGCACAGCCTTGCGCTCAATTTTTATTGGCCACGCGAGATCCAACCACGTGATTAGTTTGGGCATCTGATCAGTGGCTCGTTCGGTGCCTATCGTGTTCTCATACTTCCGGACATGCACGTAAGAAAAACGGGTGAACCGGCTCAAATCCACTCTACCGATTCAATGGCTTTTAATTTATCAACGCCATGGATAAGCCAAGCCCCTAATTCAAAGACTACGAGGAATCATGTCAACACTCCGAACAGACCGACTCGGAACGCTGGGAGTCCAGAAGATCCTTTGTTAGGTGTTAGAAAGGTAAGATACCGTATCCACAACCTAATGATTTTTTAGTTGTACTATCTGGGTTCATTTCGATCTTTTTTTTTATTAATCGAGTGTAGTGTCCAGTAATTTGTTTTCTGCATAATATTTTATCTATTCCCGATTGTTTCGAGCCACGCCACCGTCAGAGATCTGCATTAACCGCTGTTTTCTTTACGCTTCAGCGCAATAAAACGTTGATGAAGAAACTACGTCGTGAGCGCATTAATCGATTTTTAGAACAGCTTCGCGCCTTGGTTACTGACGCAAATGGCACCGTGGTGAGTCTTCGTATCAACTTTTACGGTGGTACTTTTCATTCCAACTTGAACTGTACTTTTGCATTTAGAATTTATCAACAATCTTTTTTGCAACAGCACCGCATGGAAAAAGCCGATATCCTGGAACAAACGGTTGCCTTTGTTAAGAAAACTGTGAACGGTAACTATCAACGATTTTATTGCCTTTGCTTTGTCTAGCTCAAGTCCGAATTTTTTACTAACCTCGATCTATAGTAATGGATTGGTCATTTTAATGGTATGAATTTCAAGGGTGTTACAACATTGTATCCCATCTTGGAACAGTTAGGTTGGCCAACCTTTTACCGGGAGCTCGTTGATACAGTAGTAGTATGTGAGAACTTCTAGTTACACGAAAAAGCAAATACGGTAATACAGACAAACAATTGTTACGAATAGAGTAAATTTTTAGCGTGCAACTTCCGGGCTTTAAGAGCGTAATCATGTGAGAATTTCGCTAGGGAAAACAGGTCTATCCGAAGAAAATTGGGCATTATTCGTTCATACAAATTTCCAGCGAATAACTGAACAAGATATAGTGTTTGGGTTTGTGTGGAAGGATTCGATTTGATTCGTATCCGACGCACCTTTGGTTTAGTCTGCCCACGATGGCATGCGTTCAAGAATTTTCGCTGTCAACACTTGCTAGTGTTTATGGTTTTATTATTCCTAGGTTCAATAATCTACCCTTAGCGTTTTAGTCCTAACACAGTACAGTACAGCTGCCTTTAGACTAACCGTTCGACTTGCAAGTTCTTCCGATTGCCACTGACTTGTTGCTCCTGCCAGCCTCGAAACCGTTTGGCTCGGGGCTAACTTTGTTACCATCGCATCTGTGGTACGTGTTGATCAAGCTCGCTCTGCGTGGGTGGTCGTTCTCACATGGCTCATGCGGGCGTCGTCTGGATAAATTCGATCAATAAATTGCTACTCGATCGTTAGTACGTGTTGCACACCTCCCGTTGCTAGTTAGCCTGTTGCATCGTTATTTTAACAATTCTTTCATTTCCAGACCCTTTGAAAAATAATTGTGAGTCCAAACCAAAGGATCCATGCAGACTCGCATATATCCGGGGTTTCACCAACTGCGAAACCGTTCTCGTCAATGTTATTCAGAATTTACTCTGCTCACTCGATTCAAGCCGAGGTTTAAGCACCCAAGACCTTCGTCATATTTTCGCGTCAATCCTAACTGCTCTCTGTGTGGCTCGGGGCCTTCTGGATCTCAATCTACGGAATCATCTCCGGAAATCAGCCCTTCACTTTCATGTCCAAGTTCCAATGAAACAAACAAATACCTTGTCAATATTCCAAACGACTTCGCATGCCCTATTTTTACCGAATCATCTCATCTCGCTGATACTCCCATCTCATTTTCCAGTGATTCTGCTAACCCAGTGTGGCGTCCTTGGTAACATTAACAGTCGAGTGTTTTCATCATTCAGATTTCTAAACTAAAATAAAGTATTTTCATTTCTACGCTTTTTATCGTTTATCGTACCGTTCTGGTCTCTAGATGAAGGACACGTATTATGGTTCTCACATCCCATCCCCTAAGGGATGGTCATCCATAAGCGCCTTGAGTCCTTGCCCAGAAATCACTATGTGATTATGTGTTTGAACATCGTGGTTCGTTTTACGAACCCTATGCAACAGTGGCATTTAAGTATAACCTTGTTTATCATTTATCGACTGTTTCAAGGCTCACTGAATCTAATCTTACTGTCTTCACCTGATGACGGCAAACAGCCAGAAACCGGTAGTGGAGTGTAATTTCGTGGGATGTGAGCAACACATCACTTTGGTCATCCATAATCACCTTGAGTGCTTGACCACGTGTCACTATGTGTTTCTGTGTGTGAACATCGTGGTTCTTTGTAAGAACCCTATATAACAGTGGCATACAAGTTTGTTTGACACTATCTTACGTTATGAAACTGCCTCTGGATGAGCCTGAATAATGATGAAACTCTAGTAAGTCCAGTGCTACCATAGTAGGCTGTTTTGGTCAACCTTGTAGATGTTTCGAAGAACCTAGTATCAATGCAGAGTCGCGAAAATAAAGATAATCCTCCTGAACTTGCGCTTTAATTATTTCTGAATTTCGAATCACCATATGTTGAGGTATTCGCTTCTTTGGTGAATCTGGTGACCTTACTTGATTATTTAGCCTTTTGGGGCATAGACCATTGAAAGTTTTCAATTCGCACCATCATGTACTGAACTCGCTAGTTGCTCTCATGCCTGGTCACCATTCTTCATAATATTTTGGGCAATTTACGCTTATTTTTTCATTTACCTTTCAATGATTTCCGTAGTGGACAAAATGGTCGAGAAAACTTGAATATTAAAGATATACGGACAACAGACGTATCACTGTTTCGTTTCAACTAAATTACATCTGCATAGTTTGTAGTTGTCTGTAATGAATTGTATTGAATGGAATTAAAATAACCCGAAATAACCCGATTATCCATCTATCTATCTATCTATCTTTCGATAGATATGGGCAATACATGCGCTTTAGAATTAGCGAGGAAGTCACTGAACTCCGATATGACCTTGAAAGATCGTACAAGTTTGAGTGTACAACAAATCATTAAAGGTATTCAAGTATCGACTTGTGCGGAGGAATTAAGATTCCATTAGAAAGTTTTATTCCCTAAATAATATGAACATCTTACATTTCAATCGACGTTTAAGCAATCATAAATTTCATAATTCCACGGTGATGCCTAATCAGTCGTATCATAGCATTCCGTGGCAAAACTATCGCCCTGACATCCTATACTGTAAATTTGTTCAGAAAGGATAGCATTAATAAACATGGATGCCTTTTTAATGTACATTCAGAGACTCAGGCTAATAATTTCATTTGATCCGTCTTTGAACACCCGGAAGATTCTATCTGGCTAGTATTACCCACCGTTGACCTTGACTTCGAAGTGTCTATTACACACCGTCTGCGACACAAACATCAATCTAGCGCTTGATTAATTGCTTTATAATGGCTTCACTTCCCCCGCGAATGATAAATGACATCAAAAGATTTTAAATGACCGCACAAAACTGGGAAAATAGTACTCCTATGAAACTCAAATACCATTTTCTAGCGTAAATCTGTTAGGCTTCAAGCAGTTTATCGATGAACGAACGCGTAACAACAATATTCTTGACGTTGTCCTCACTCTTAATGTTAATCCATTTACCTTGGAAATATCATCATCGTATTAAAGGTGGCCACAATATCATAACATTCGAATTGAATTGCAACTTTAAAGTGAAAATATGTAGAAAATCATCCATCATTAGTCATATAAACTGGAAAAACTTCGCAAACCTTATTAATGCCGAAGACTGGACTGAACCTTTCCTATGCGATGACTTTACAGTAGTTTTTTCATTAATATTTCATAATAAATTAGCTTAATCACTATATAAATCTTCCGTTACCTATGTCAGACCCTCCAAAAAGTGTCTGTAGTACAATCATCACGCCTTCATGCAAACAACTGCTGCGTTGTCATCAGCAACCAAGCCTTATTACTTGTAGTTTGTTAGTAAGCACATGCAAAAAACTTTTTTAATAATTATTTTCGATTTAGGAGGTAGTGGTTTTAACTTCTACGTATTGAACCGCATAGCGGTCGAAATTGCCAAGGCAGATTCACTGGTGGTCAATTAGGTGGATGGGGCAGAAATCTTCACAATCTGGCGCTCGGCACTGATGCGAAGGTAAATAGTTGTTATTCACCTTATACCTAATAGTTAATTAAATTTTAGCCCCGTTAGTTATATACTTTTACGCATGTGGGCCGTTGTATCAACTGACCTTGACCCTGTTCACTTGTACTAGATTCATGTGGATACCCGCTAGTAGGAAAATCAACCACTGATCCTGGTCATTCCCACGAGACGTGACACAGCGTAGGCGTACTATTGGCTGTTTAGCAGGTAAGGTCAACTCAGGGGTGGTGCAGGTTGACTACTACTTAATCATGTTCCCTGTCCCGACTATCACCCTTGGTCTGACGAAGCTTATATGTCAGAAGTGAAACGTTACCAACAACACTTAACCGATGACTGAAATTTAGTTCGCACTTATGAAATAACGAGCGGTCCATCCATACTTGTCGGCTGGCTTGCCGAAAATACGGGCTGGCGCTGATGAAATACCGGTTGGCTTGCACGAAATACCTCCACGTGGTGCCAGCTGGGTGGGCTCGGTTCTCCGAGCTCAGCGAAAGGTTCGGCGGTGGTGTCTGAGGGTGTGGTGGGTTTTTGCCTGGCAAGCGTTCTCCCTATAAAAAGCCACAAAAAATCCAATGATGACATCACGACGCGGCGGATGTGACTCGCCGCTCCAAAAGTCACTGCCCCTTGTCCTATCCAAGACATTGTATGGTGCACAGGCAAAAACTGAAGTCACCAACCTATAAACGGGGTTATCGGGCTCCGAACTGGAAATTCCCAGAAAAGGGCGTATGAACCGCTTCGTCGGTCACCGGCCACCGATAGGTGCGAACCTCTCTCGCTCCACTGCCTTGTGGGTAAAGGCTCGGGGTGGAACCCCCTAAACGAAATCTCCCCTACTTCGGTGTAGGCAACCGGGTAGTATCATGCCTACGTTCAACGATGCCGATGACAACGCTTTGTACCCCCCTTCTCGCTTTGTACATCTCATTGTTTATGTTGAACGGCAGATTGTGCAAATATAATAATAAATAAATCCATATTTGTAAGCACTTTCAGGATGCCGATGTCTACAAACTATGAAGGGCAAGGTCCTAGCCCTCTGAAGCTAACCTTTTTGACAACCGAAATGACCGATAATGTCAAACGCGAATGGAAGTCAAATAGAAGATATCTACCCCAAAACGTAAAGTTAAGCTTGCCCAGGATCAAAACCGAAATTCAGCAAACGGATAGTACTGATCGAGTGTCAAGTGTCACAGTTCAATTGGAACCTCATGCGCCACTTCAAAAAAACGTGAGCATTCCGGCTCTGACAGAGTCGGACCCCAATAACCTCTCATGATATGAACACAACAAACTTTATTAATTGTTTATATACAAACACACAAATTTTCTCTAGCAAATTGTTGAACTAAACAGCTTACACCCCGTCATTACGCATAAAAAACACAATTAAGTGCATCTATACGAACACAAACAGCCTGATCAATAGGCTGCACGAACTCTCCGAGATTTGTGATGAAACGAACCCAGACATAGTTGCCATAACAGAAACGTGGTTCACTACCTCGTTTTCTGATCTAGAACTCTCTTTACCAAGCATGTCTTTATTTCGACGTGACCGTTTGAGTGATGGCGGAGGAGCAGCACTCTACTGCAAACAATCATTTATTTGCAGAGTTGTGAATGACCAAAATCTGTATATACCCGACACGATTTGGTGTTCTATAACTCCTACTTCTGGTGACCAGTGCGTTATTGTCTTAACGCCGGAGGCAACCGCAGTAGAGGGTATACAATACCTGGCACCACTGGGGAAGAGTGATCATGTTGTGCTTTTGTTTGATTATGTATGTAGTGCGGAACGATTGTGTGAACAGACGAAAGTCATAAGGAAAATACAATTTGAATCCTTAAATATCAGTCTCCGGAATGCACATACTCATGAGTTTGATTCAATGGATCCTGGCTCATATTACAATTCGATTCTAAATTATCTCAATTCGAAGATTTACGAAAACTCGATTTTTTACCACACAAATGCAGCTACAACAACCATTTTGTTATTCGGAGTAGAACGAAGAAATGGTTAGCTGTTAAGCGAGAGTCTTGGGTAACTCATAAGAAGTTTGGTACGGAAGAAACTTGGAAGCGATTCTGTAAGATACGGAAAAACGTCACGACTCTTGTAAGAGAAGATCGCATTCAATTTCAATGGAACTTGCTTATGAGAATGGAAAAGAATCCTAAGCTTCTCTACAAGATAGTAAATGAACGATCAAAGATCAAACCAGGTGTATTCTCTGTACTAACACCTCATGGATTGACCCACACTGCCCAAGGTACCGCCGATGCCTTAGCAACGTTTTACTCATTTGTCTTCAATCTTAAGCGTTCTATACCATATCAAGTTTCATCAAGTTCGCCACATTTCGAATTATTAAGTGAAATGACTATCAACGAATACATGGTTGGGCGGGAACTTTGTCGACTAAACGAAAAGAAGTCCCCTGGCGCAGACAAAATTACCCCGCCGTACTTCACAGGTGTCGCGTAGCTTTGACTGCTCCTCTCACTCGCATATTCAATCTCAGCTTAAATGAAGGAAAAATACCACCGCAATGGAAAGCAGGGATGATAACTCCTATTTATAAAGGCGGTAGCCGTTCAGACACAGCAAACTATAGACCGGTAACGTTACTTCCGGTGATCTCCAAATTAATGGAACGCATTGTGACTGCGCGCATAAGAGAACATTTTGAAAACCAAAATATTTTGACCGCAGCACAACACGGTTTTCGAAGAGGTCGTTACTTACTTACTTTACTTTACTTTTGTGCGGCTGGCTCAACGGGTGGATTAGCCGGCTTCATTGATGTCTCGGATCGCACCAGCCCACGCACGTCGATCGGAGGCGAGATCGTTGCAGATCGTGATCCAGTCTCGTTCCCACCTGCGAACTCCGTAGACGGTACGCAGACCCATTGAGACATCATCATGAAGTTTCTTGGGGGTAGTGTACAAGTGATGTCCCCAGCACCACTCGGTGTTTGTTCGAGTACACCTCTCTAGCCTTTGCACAGCCAAGTGCAACCTACAAGGCAGCAGGGAGTTGGCAGATAAACGCGCTGTGCGCCAGTTATCTACCTACGGGACTTCTCTCCGGATTTTTCCTCGGGGTTTTCTCCCGAAGCCTTTCCCGCAATCGGGTGACCCACAAGGCAGTGGGGGTTTGGGGTCAGGGTTTTCCTTCCCCTAGATGGATTGCCAGTAGCTGACGAGCTCCATCTGCCCGGAGCAAACTGGTTTTAAGGCGCCAGTCACCCGCCTTCGCCCCTTCTCCTGTCAGTAAGAGCAGTTCCGCCGGGCTTGTGAAAGCCACTCGTGCAGGCCAGGAGTTGGACTTGGTTGTCAGAGGCTATTTGAGACGCACGCCACGTGGGAGCATTTTATAGATAGTAGGTGGCTCATTCCTACTACCACCCCCGGCTGTGACAACCTTTGGAACCGAAGAGGTCGTTGCTGTTTATTTAACCTTCTTACAACGTTCGAGGATTGGACCAAGGCACTAGACGAAGGTGAGGCTGTACATGCTTGCTACATCGATATTTCCAAAGCTTTCGATAGAGTCAACTATGACATCTTAATTGAAAAGCTCGAATCATATGGAATAACGGGAATATTGCTGAATTGGATAAGGGACTATCTTACTGATAGACACGTCCAAGTTCGCGTTGGCAGCACCTTATCTAGAAAAATAGACGTCACGAGTGGAGTTCCGCAAGGCTCGGTGCTTGGACGATGTACGTGTATATGAACGATACAGTAGAGATTCAAGATTCAAGATTTATGGTTAGAAAAGCAAATTGCCGTACAATACCATAGGATATACGTATAAAAAATTATAATAAAAAAATCGTTACTTGTATGATCATATCCATGTTCTTCATAGGTGGAGCAAAAATAATCCTCAATGGCAACACAGACTGAGGGAAAAGAATCTTTGGATGGACGGTAGTTCCGTGCGTTAAAATTTTATAGACATCAATAGGTAGGGGCCAACGCAGTAGTTCTCAACATAAGGTTTCGTAACCTTTGTTTAAAGATGTGCTCGTTCGCTGAGGTAACAATATCTGTCGGCAAGCTATTCCACAAGAAGCATACACGAACAGCGAAGAAGTGACGACGACAATTCAATCGTGAGTGTGGGATTTGAAGGGTCAAAGGGTGGCTGCGTGTGGGGACAACGGAACGAAACTTGAAGAGGTGTTTGAGAGGGTGGGATTTCGCGTAGATGATTCGATATGTCAGAGTGAGGTCGTGTAGGATACGTCTGCGCTCGAGGGTGCACAGTCCAAGTCTGGTCAGTCGCTGCTCAAAGGGTAAATTATTCAATCCGGTAACCGTTTTGGTTGCCTTGTGATAAATTCGTTCGAGGAGCGAGATGTTTTTTTCCATCCATGGCGTCCAAGCTTGTACAGCGTAGTCAACGACAGGATGTATGTAAGTGTTTAGTAATTTCGCGAGTGAGTGTGGTGGGAAACGTCCGAAAATGCGTTTCAGTAAACCTAGCAAGCTGCACGCACGCTTGTAGACGGCTTCGCACTGTAGGCTGTTCTTCAAAGTGCCAGACACCAAGATTCCGAGATCTTTTTGTGATGTACTCCATTCAAGCGGGTGGCTGCCAAGTGTGTAGGTAAAGGGAAAGGGTTTTCCGACTTGCAACATTTTGCACTTGCGGAAATTAAATGGCAGTTTTTTTGGATTGACCACTGGTGCAGTTTATTCAAATCTCCTTGCAGAACTTGACAGTCCTCGATAGAGTTGACCTTCGTCCAGATTTTTACGTCGTCTGCGAATAAAACAAGCTTACATGCTAGTAAGTTCGGTAGATCATTTATAAATATGAGAAACAGTATCGGACCGAGAACCGAACCCTGAGGGACTCCGCTCGTGGCTTCAATTGTTCGAGAAGTTTCACCATCTATTCTGACTTTTACTTTGCGTCCAGACAGGTAACTTGTGAACCATGTTAGTAGGTTTCCGATGACGCCAACATTCTGCAGCTTCTGAAGCAGTAAGGAGTGATTCACTCTGTCGAATGCTTTAGATATATCTAAGTAACCGGCATGGACGGAACCCCCTTGGTCTAGTGCTTGCGTCCAGTCATTTAGAGTCGTGAGCAAGTTAGACAGGCATGAATATGTTTTCCTAAATCCGTGTTGTGTGAAAGTTATTAGCTGATGGTTCTCGAGATGTTCAACAAGTCGTTCACACACCAGGCGTTCCAAAATTTTAGAAACCGCTGAAAGAAGCGTCACGGGGCGGTAATTCGCCGGATCAGAACGACTGCCCCCTTTGTAGATTGGTGTGATAACACCGGTTTTCCATTGAGTTGGTACGGTTCCCGTATTCAATGAGTGCCTGAATAGACCACTTAGTGGGCCACAAAGCTCCAGCTCGCATGACTTCAGAACAGCGGGTGTTATTCCATCCTCTCCTGGTGATTTGCGAACGTTCAGCCCGCGTAAATGCTTTCGCACAACCGTAGGATTTACCTCGATGTTGCTAAGGCATTCGACTTGTAGTGGGTGCGGCAAAGACGTCAGCGTTGACACGTTCTTTGGACAAAATACTTGCGCATAAAATGACATTAGGGCATCAGCTGTATCCTTGACATAATCAGTCAGTCCGTTCTCTGTCTGGATAGGAAATACACCTGGCTTAACCTTGGTCGCGGTGTTTACGATGGTTTACTTCAGACTTCCACTAATCCATATGCCGAGGTCTTCTTCTTTGGTTGTCCATTCCAGTTGATTTTGTCCAAGGTTGTATGAGAATGGAAAATCTTTGCCTATTTGCAACATTTTACACTTTCGGAAGTTGAATGGAAGTTTATTTCTCTCCGACCAGCTGTTCAATAGATCCAAATCGCTTTGTAAGCGCAAACAGTCCACGATTGACGTGATTCGCATCCAAACTTTAACATCATCCGCAACGAGAACCATTTATATATATTATTATATATATATATATTATATATATATAATATATATATAGATATATATATATATATCTATATTATATATATATATATATATATATATATATATTATATAACCATGGTATTCGCCGAGCTTCAAAAGAAGTTTTGCTGATGAGATCATCTAGCCTGATGACGAAACGTCCAACAACAACTGCGCAAGCTCAGCGAACACCATTTGCATACCATGTTGTAGACTCTTTGCCGTACATTTAATATTTTATAAATAATATTATTATTTTTCACATTCTCATAAATACCGAAATCCTATGGTGTTGTAAAGTGTTTGCTTTTTTAAACATAAATCCTTGAATCCAGCATGTATTCGAATAGGAAGCTGTCGCAGGCTGAACAAATATTGTAGGAGAAAGGCTTGAATATCTGCATAATTAAAGGCGTTACGAAGACTGAGGGGTATACCCCTATTATGCCCCCCCCTATTAAATTCACTTTCCAGTGAACAGACTCGAGAATCAAGAATTTATAGTGATGGCTGATGCAGTGGAGAACAGCATTGCTAGTGCAATTAAGAATAAAGCACAACGCGAATCAAACATTGCTTCACATAAACAAGCAATTCCAGAGCTGAAACAAGATACGGAAACATCTAAATCTACAAAAACACCATGCGCGGATTGTGAGATGCATTACGTTAGACAAACTGGAAGGCGACTGGGTACCAGACTGAGCGAATACAAATCAGAGGTGAGGAGGCACGATTACAAATCGCTACTATCAATTCATGTTGATCAAGGAGATCAATTCAACTGGTTTGGAACCAGAGTCATTGCAAGGGGACGCACGCGGCACATACGAGAATTCCTCGAAGCGTGGCACTCCACAACGCGGTCTTTAAATCAACACTTTCAATTGGACGACATCTATGTGCCAATAAAGAACCGAACATTAAGCCGTATGACCTTGAGAGCAGCCAATTACGAGGAAAGAAACGGAACGCTCAGCGTATAAAAAACACGACGATTACGAACACTTCGCAAGAGGCTCCGCTGACGATGTCATCTAGTTTGATGACGAAACGTGCTACTGCTACAATGCTAGCTCAGCGAACACACAACGCACAACATCCAATCCCTGAGATACAATTATTCGCTTCATTATCAAACAACTTCGGTTGAGACACGTTCAAGTATGCCAGACGATGGGAAACATATAGCCATCGAGCAGCATCAACGAACGAGCAGCTTTTCTTCCTACACGAATGCCAACGAAACTGATTAACGCCGAAATGCCGACAACGTCGTCCACCCCTCAATCATCTACGTGCAATAAAACTACTGGAGAAACAAAATCGCGAATGGATATCCATGATGATCACAGATGCCCACAAAAGACTGAGAAAATACAAAGCTATAAAAATGAAGAACGATTAAGGTGCGACATCCACATTTGGCAGCAACTAGCAACAATTCACTGAATATTCGTAATTATGCTGATATTCCATGGTGTGAAATGAGGAATAATACATGCGACGTAAGAAATACATCAAATCGCAATCTCATCATCCTCGGAGTCCCAGAGGTGGCAGGCAATCCTGAAGCTAACAAACCAGCTGAGTATGTCTACAGGCAATGGACTTTTCTGGCTGATATTATTTTCTTTGAAAAGGCCGTTGTCGTTGATACTTTCAGGCTGCCTTCCTCAGCAAATTACAAAGGTAGTGGGCCGCGTCGACTAAAAATAAACTTCCTGATGAGTACCATGGTTGATACTGTACGTTACAACTGCAAATGCTGGAAACACAAAATCCCAAAAGATGTAAGCCTTAGCGATTACAGAAATACTGATATAAATGCAGTCCACTCTGCTTCAAATACTGTCCGGATTGATGAAGCCCTATCAACTTAACCAAGAAATGCATCTTAAACTGTAACACACAATCACCAATTTAAAAAATGAAATCGTTGGCCAGACTATTATGCCGGTGGCCTCGAATTGATACAAATATCCGTAGAACTGCTTCTTCGTGCTATTTCTGTCAACATAAATTATTCCCACAGACATTAAAATGGACTCCATGACCATTGACCTGTGAAGCATGTCAACGTATTCCTATAGATTATTGTGGACAATTCGTAAAGAGATACTATTCTCTTGCGATAATCGATTCGATTCACAATAGCTAGAAGTATTCCCAACTAATAAACTCAATTCTGATTTCACAATGCTTATGTTACGAAAGATTTTCAGCCGTAAATTTCTACCTATAGCTGTTGTGAGTGAGAATGGAAGCCATTTATCTGTTTTCCATGTTACTCAGTGGCTACATTTACATGGTTGCTAAACATTTTTACTGCAGCCAGACAACCACAATCGAAAGAGTTAGCCGAGAACATTATGGGTAGCTGAAACGTGCGATTTCCTTGTGATACCGAACAACATTTACTAAACTTGATCTTTTTATTAACCATTTCTTCCTTCAATATCGCAGCAGCAAACATTCAACTTTTGAAAATATAACTATACATGTTATTAAAATTTCGATACCGTGTACTTTCTAATGGACTCCGACCAGATCAAAATCTTCTTAAACCTCTGGTAGATTTGAAATCATCAAATTCTTTCTGTGAACTTCAAACGGTAAGGAAAGTGTTGCAATCTAATTCTAAGTCCATTTCAAATTTTAAACAGTTGGGTATCTATTGTTTACATTATTAAATACTACAACGTTCGAATGGACTGTCGAACATAAAAAGTCACTTCGAGATGTTCTGTTCATACTGTACGAAACCAAATTTACATTCTGTTTTAATCACAGATGCTACTACTCATGGAATTGGTGCTGTTTTAGAGAAAAATGTTCATCTTGTATTGGTATTTCATGTCGATTGATTAGGCGAGACAAAGTTATGCTTAGACTCATTGAGAAGCGTCTCATGTTTATTGGGCTTTCATACGCTTACACAAATATTTATTTGGTCCTAAATTAACTATACTAATCGATCGTGAAGCAGTGAAATTTATTTACACTCTGAAGTTTTCATTGGTGAAATCTACCGCAGCAATGGTTCAGCGATGGAGCATATCTCATGTTGCATATATTTAAACCTTTGAAGAACAGACCGCAACCAAATTATGCTTGTAGATTTCTTATCCCGTAAAGTGGTGACTTATAAAAAATTCTTGTTTCAGCCGCTGAGTCTCTCGTTCAGATTTTATAGTTGGAACAAAGAAAAAGTTTAGTCCGATAATGACTGCGTTAAAACGGTGCTGGTCATCCCCATCTAAGAAAAAATCTTTCTAGATTACTATAATAGTCATGATGAATTGTGTTTGAAACTTGAATGTTTGTTGTGTATAAATGATCGTGATTTTAATTCTCCTTCATTTGTGAACAAATGATTGATGATTTTCATTCGGAACACTTATGCATTGAACAAATGCAATCGTTGGCCGGACCTTTATGTTGGTAGCCTAAAATAGATGCTAATATACGTAGAACAGCAACTTCTGTCAGCACAAATTATTCAGTCATACACCAAAATAGACTCCGTGGCCATCGGCTCGTGAAGACTGGCAAAGTATTTAAAGTAGCTAAATGTATTCCTAACTACTTAACCCAAAACCGATTTCACAATGGTTGCCTCACAAGTGGTTTTTAGTCGGTAAGGTGTACCTTTAGCTGATGTGAGTAATAATGTAAGCCATTTCTCAGTTTCACGTTTTACTCAGTTACTACATTCAATTAGCTGCTGACATATGTTTACTGTACTAAGAATTCCACGGTCAAATAGATTAGCCGAAAATTTTGTAGGACCGCTAAAGCTTGCCATTTTCTCTTGGCCGTTAACTACATCAAATGATCTTGCTCGTGATATTGACAATTCTTTCCTTCAAAAATCGCATTAGTCAACACTCAACCACTGGAAATACGTTATAAATATCTCAATAATTAGGGTCAAATTTCCTGGAACTCGGATCCGCCGTAATATCGTATTATCATGGAAATGATTACCATTCAAGAATTGGTATCGTATTAGACAAGATCTGAAGAACTATCATGCAGATAAAATTATTTACTTTGCGGTCGCACATGCATGTTGTATATAGGGTAGTGTTAACCTTACCGTGTTCGTGTTGTTCACATGCGTTTGGGTTGTCGAGTCCATGTTGCGAATGATGAAATCCTTTGGGTATACATTCTTCCGGAAGAGTTTGAATAAATACTTTTCCTCTTCTTTCTTGAGTTCCTCGGTACTGCAGTGTGTTTTTGCGCGGTTGAACAGTGTTCAGACGCAGCTTCGCTTGTGGGTTGCCGGGTGCTTGCTTTTATAGTTCAAAATTTGATCCGTGTGTGTTCCTTTCCTGTATATGCTTGTTTCGAGGTTTTTTGTTTCCATTCTTCGCACGTTTACATCCAGAAATGGTAGGCAGTTGTCACATAAAACAGCTGTTTCATAAAAACGTATTACATTGTGCAGTTGCAAACGGTGATTGACTTTTTCTAAAAACTTCGAAAATTTCCAGATGATAAATGCTATTACATATATACAACTCTTTCGCCAAGTCGTTTAACGCCGTGAGAAACTTGTCAGATAATAGTGTTCAGATTTATTCAATTTATTGCAATCTTAGTAGTCTACAATGCATTTATGTTTACGAAAATCCATATAATAATATGGGAACTATGAATAATATAACGAGCAAAACAGGGTTTGGTTTCCTAATGGGCATTTCAAAAATATGGTAAAAATCCAAAAGGCAGTAATTGTTCTCGTTTACACAGTGCAGTGACATATATAGATCCATATGGCGAGAACGTTTAGTTTTCTTGGACGCACGGTTTAACTGACAAAAAAGGCATCAAGATTTCACTTGAACCTAATTTGTTTTAGGGAGTTTACAATACAATTGGTTATATTATTCCAAGTAAAAACATTTCGCAAGGCAAAAACGTCGTCAAAGGTTGTGTAGTAAGTGAAGAACAATCAAGTTCAAAGTGTGAGCTTTTTCTTATGCCAGCCACGCAGAATACATAATTATTGTCAAAAGTGATTTGCGGTATTTAAAAGATTGTTAGCCTTCATAAATGTCATCATAGACGACGACGTGAATTATAAAAACATCAAGTTTGCGTTTTGCTCATTATATGGTTTGCATCTGAATCGCTCGATCACTACATTATTATGCAATGGCGAACATGTTTGTACATCTTATTGTATCATGTGGTCTATGTACGTATCAATTTTACGAATATTATCCTGTGAAACGAACATTTCTATCATTTTTTCTAGGAAAATGAATTGCAGTTTCTTGACATACCTGGTATGTTACTTATCAACAGTCGCAATTCCTTTTGTTCTGTTGTCCGGGGAGCCTGTGCGTACCAAATGGCAAACATTAAGCTAGGTTCAACATGTGAATTTTTGAAAATTGATGCATTGGCGTTTTTTGTCATCAAGCGTGGAGGTTATCTAGATTCTTCTAGAGCAATTGAAAATCTTCCTGACTATTAAACTTCGGCCACATTTATAAGTTTGGAAAAGAGTTCGGTTATATACTTGTTGATATTCGGCATGTCGTTTTCAAAAATTGAGAATATAATTGATTCGAGTACGGATTTCAGAGTCACCATATTTTACAGGACTATCGGCTACGACAATAAACGATTTACAGGAAATTGAACACGCAGATCATTCATTGCGTGAAAGAAAAATGTTTTGGTGAGCTATGATGTGTAATGGATATTGTTCATCAAAGATGCGTGATGTTATGTGTTGTGAATTTTCCTATAATTTTTTTATTTTGATTGTTTAATATAGAATTCTCTATCCTGAATATGAAATATGTTCATGTCCGGCCGAGGTCTCCTGTAGACCAGTTTATTTATGTGCCAATTAAAAAGTTATTCTGAAAAGTAAATACTCGAAAGCGAATGGGTGTTTTTACAAAAGTTGTGAAAATTAATTCAATATCCAGGTATGCCATCATTATATAGATCATCAGTTAGAAAACCTGAGTTAAGTAAATCGCGTATTTTTATGGTAAGAAATAAAGCTAGATGTGATTCAAATTCTTGTAAAGATTAGTCGGGTCTTATATATTGGAAGAGAATTCATGTATTTTAGCATATTTAGTCAAAAAGAAATTGTTCCTTACTCAATTACGAGATCTTTGTACTAAGCCATATGATTCAAGTTTTGATAATAATGACCTATGAGGGACAGTATCAAGGGGTGTCCATATGGGATAAGACTGCGTTTGAGAAACACAGGTTTTCCTTCTACTTCAAGAGAAATTGGAGGAATTCGCATTCCACCTGTTGCTTTCGAACTTTTTATTATCAGATCCTTTAACTCCGGTGTATCCTCAGACGATGTCAAAAGAGATAGACTAACTTTTAAAGCTTGCATTGCTTTCAAACCGAGAATAGATGGGCCAGTTTTAATAACATTCAATGGACAGGCAGCAGTATTATTTTCATTTCAGATGGAAATCATACACTATCCAACAATAGGAATACGATGTCCCGTGATGCCTTCCATTGTGAGACTAGAAGGTTGGAGTTTCGCATGAGAAGCAAACTGATTTACATCTCTCTGGATAATGAGCGACTGAACGCTCTCCGTATTTAGAATAAAATCTAACGATGCGCCACTAGAAACACAATAAATAGTTTACCGATTATTGGTAGAATTGCAAGGTGTCACTGCGAGAGATAATGATTTAAATTCATCACAAATATCGCTAACGTTGCATTTCTTAAATCAGTCCAGTATGTTTTAGGAGTTCGACAAACAGATTTGATTTGACATTTTTTCCGCACTTATGATATGTGGCCTGAATGAATTGGCAAGTATGGCGTTAGTGAAATCTTCCGCATGATGCATACTTCTTAATCTTGATTGAATTTGAATGGCGATCAGCAACGCGACGATATTTCGCTTGATATTTCAACTGTTTCACTGCTAAAGAATCCACGTTTAAGTTAATTAAACATGACAGAACTTTCTACTGGGGAAAAACCGGTCGTTGTCACAAGCTCATCTTGATACTGTTTACAATAAGCTCCATTTATATGGAGCTCAGAGAATGTGCCACCAATGAGAAAAGATTTAAACCACGAAAGTAGGTTTCCAGTAATGCCTACAGCATATAAATTTGCAAGGATTAGATTATGCGCCCAGTGTGTGCATTTGGACCGTGGACCTGGTTTGTATTTATATGGTAACAATAGAGCGAACGTGTGAGGTTACACCGTAATCGTGGAAAAGTGCATAGTGGGAACGACGGAAGTTGGTTGTCATGTGCGAATCTGACAATTTGAATTTAGGGAAGATGGTGTCAGTGGCCAAGATACAACATGGCTTACTCAACAGCAATTTCTCTGAGTTGAGAACTTTGGTCGATCAGGTAATCAGACTTGTTTTATCCGTTAGGAGCGTGCCCTTGTAACACAATCCCGACATATGCTTTTTGGCAATTCTACTATTGCTTTTCTTGGCCCGATGATTGACAGCAATGAAACAAACCCGCTAAAGGGAAAGACGATCTATCGTGTAGTAGCCAATGTCACGATCAATCAAGAGCTTACGCCGTTTTCTAGGCGTCGTTAATTATTATAGGCGATTTATTCCACACGCCGCTAAAATAATTCAACCGGTCACCGATATACCCAATGGTAATTGTAGAAAGATGTCATCTACAACTGCAGTAGAATCTGCATTTGTAGAGGTTGAAGAAGTTTTGAGCAATGCTTTCGCTCTAAGTCGCTTGAAAACTGATGAAAACGCGCCTTTAGTTCGGAAACCGACGCGTCACAAGCTGCACTCGGAGCTGTACTGCAACAAGAAATAAACCGAGAAATCCACTGTCCCTTTTCTCAACCAGACCAGACAATTTATAGGACTTTTGGACGCGAACTCTTCGCCATTCACCTAGATATCACAACACTTCCGTCACCGACTTGGACGAAGCACCTCTACCGTGTTCATCGATCACAAGCCAATCGTTTATGCCTTCCGTTCTCCGACAGACCGTCACTCCCCAAGAGAAATTCGTTAACAAATCTTTATAGCGCAGTTAACCTCAGATATTTTACAAATCGATTGTGACCGTAACAACCCAGTACTCGACCTCCTAGAACTGGCCAGTCATCAAGAAAACGGCACTGAATTTTCCGAAATCGTTGCCAATAAATCACTCACATTGGCTCTTTTGCCGCTGCTCAATTGTGAAATCCACTGTGATATATCGAGACCTTTCGTTCCGAAAATATATTGCCGGAAGATTTTAGATCACTTTCATTGACTGTCGCATCCGAGCATTCGCTCCACGGTTAAACTCATAACACATCGTTTCATCTGGCACAACATACTACACGAATTTCGTTAATGGGCAAAACACTGTGTGACTTGCCAGATCAGCAAATCTACCGACACACACGTTCCATTTTGAGTACGTTTACTTCACCTGACGGTCGATTCAAGCATGTCCATTTGGACATCGTGATTTCCTTACAAGTTTCCCGAATGTATAGCTATATCCTGACCAGTATTGACCAAAGCAGTTCCTATACCTGTAATAATATTATCGCACGAACATTCGTCCATCTTTGGATCTCCGTCTTTGATGTGCCTGCTACCATTACTACCGACAGAGGATCACAATTCACAAGTCCTTTGTTCCGCGAACTAAGCTGCGTATTAGAATCTGATCATCTGCGTACCACTGCATACCATCATGCAGCTAATGAACTAGTTGAACGTTTCCATCGTGAATTGAAGGCTGCACTCACCGCTTGTTCGGGAACAGAATGGTTTGAACGTCTTCTTTCCGTAATTCTCGATGTTCGAAACACCGTTAAAGAAGACATCGGTTTTTGTCCCTCAGAGTTGGTATTTGGCACCACACTGAGATTGCGTGGTGAGATAATACTTGACACACGCATTACCGGCGAAGTTCAGCCAGCATCCTACAGCTCGAGACTAAGACAACACTTTCCGTCCTTCAAGCCCGTACCCACACGTGTTGCCGAACGTCCATCATTTATCCACAATGACCTCAAGAGTTGTCCATACGTTTTGGTTCCAGGCGATGCCGTTGGAAAGCCCTTGCAAACTTCGTTCGAAGGACGATTCAAAGTAATGGAACGCAAAGAGAATTTTTTCATTCTGCTACGCATCGGCATCAAAGACAAAGTAAGCATCGATCGCATGAAACATGATTACGTCGAACAAAATGTTTTAAAGAAGCTACTCCTTTCACTCCACCCACACAACCTATGATGAGCAGTGATGATCTCACAAATCGGCAACCACCCGCTGCATGTAACACTTCACCACGTGAAACACGTATCGGCCGTAGAGGGAGGTTTTCTGCAAGACTGAGTATGTACAGTGTATCGAGCGTTCATCCGTTGATTCACGCTTTAGGGGGGAGTATTGTAGCATTTTATAATTCCATTTTCTTCTCAAATGTATTTTTCATTTCTATCGATGCTTGTTTCAATCAATGAATATCATTATATACTTTTTCCGCGCGCGTTCTCGTTCTGTTTTGTTCACTGGTCAATCAATAGTCAATAGTCTTCTTCTTCTTCTTCTGAATCGAAAGCAGAATGGATAAAATCCCGTTTGAGCTTCATCACAGTAATAGACATGGGTGACTTCTGCTGACAAGGCAAACCCTGAGAGTAGAGGAACACCACTATATCACTCCGGGGATCAAGTCCATCCGTCTCAACAAATGCTGATCCAACGCGCTTTTGAATAGCTGTTCAGATGGTAGAGACAGGAGCTCTTTCGGTAGAGAGTTCCAAGTGTTCACCACCCGCGTGGATAGCGTGCTCGCATTACTCAGCTTCAGCCTTCTAGGCTTCTGCAACTTAAAGTCATGTCCACGAGTCCTCGACTCACCTACTAATCGGAAGTACTGGAGGAACTCGTCTCCATATTGACCGAGAAGAATACGGCGTGTCAGGAGCAGGTCATATCTTTCCCTTCGAAGCTCTAGGGGGTAGAGTTTCAGCAAGCTCCTCCTATCCTCGTACGCCAGTTGGCGCATTCCACAAACCATCTTAGTGCCCCTCCTTTGTACCCTCTCCAAAGAGTCGCATTCGCCTTTGGACTGAGGAAATGCAACAGGTAGCCCATATTCCAACAGAGGACGAATGTACACAGAGAAAAGTGTCTGGAACATTTGCGGGGTAATGGACGCAAAGGAACGCCGAATCGCCCAGAGCATCCTGGTAGCACTGCCTATTATCCGACAAGTGTCAGCCTTCGACTTCAAGGAATCCATAACCAGAATCCCTAAGTCTTTTTCGACCGTCACCGCTCTAATAGGCTTACCTCCATTAAAGTATTCACCACCAGTGTCATCGGAGTTTATGCGCATGACCACTGTCTTGTCCGCATTCACCTTCTGATCGATTGGCGCGCGATACGAATTCTTCACACACGTCTGCTGTTAAAGATTTATTTTGCTTACATCTATCTATTTTCGCTTAAATGACTCGCAAAACTTCGAAATCAACTACTTCCACATCCATCAATATGTCCTCTTCGGATAAATGCGTCAAATGCACCGAGATTGTGTTACCATCCGATCAAGCCCTACAGTGTGACGTATGCGACAAGTGGGAACACGTGAAATGCGCACAATTCAACCTGGAAATGTACAAGGTGATACAAAAACACCAGTCAGACCGTGTACACTTTCTGTGTGTCGCTTGTTGCGCGCGACATCGACGTGATAAACTAGCTCGCGAAAAGTTGCAAACTATTACGGCCATTCCACCTGAACGAGTGCGCTCTGCAAGTTACTCGATCGTGGAACCATCGATTTCACTGGTGTCTAATAACATTGGCGAAAGCACCACTTCCACCAAGAAGCGCTGCACGAACGCCCGTTTAACAGTCCCAGACGTTTCTACAAATTGCATTGACGGAGAATCACTGCCACAGACCGACTGGCAATCTGTTGCAAAAAAATGTAAAAAAATGTTAAACAACCTTAAAAAATTCGTATCCGAAGTTCCCAATGAACGTTCTAAATCTACTAACCCCCGCGGTGTTCAGACTCTTACTGTTATTTGCACGAATGTGCCCGAGCTCACCTCCCCATGTTTCAAGTTGCGACAGACGGCAGATATTCAGCAATGGCAGCACCTGTGCCAGTCCATATCAGTTACTGCAACTCCCGAGAGCGTCGTTCGTTTAACTAGGAACCCTAAGTCACCACATATTGGGGAACCCAGACTCTTGCGTATCACATTGAAATCTGTGGCAGATGCTGAATCTGTATTGCTTTCCGCGCACGCGCTACGGGGCGTTTCAACTATTCGCATATTCCCCGACGTTTCGTGGGCGGAGCGTCAAGCGAAAAAGGATAAAAACTACGATTGGAGGCTGGATAACGACCGGAAAAGCATTTTCGTACACGGCGTTCCGGAACTAAACGACCTAGAGGATAACAAAAATGCAACTCACGACTGCGAACAATGGCGCTTCATCCAGCAACAAATCAAAGTTAATTCCACGTTGACTACCGGCGTGAAGCGCATACCCTTGTCTGCAAATTATAAAGGAGATGGTCCCCGTATACTTAAAGTCACGTTCCAATCTGAGGCAATGGTATCAGATGCTCTGCAAAGTTGGTATCAATTCAGAAAATTTGCACCTTCTGAAATTCGGCTTCGTTCAGCTATCGACAGACAGAACTTTAAAAAACCGCGCGAAACAGCACCCCCTCCCTTCCCGACCCTACCCGTTCACCCTATCATTTGTCCAACAGCAAAAAACGTCTTCCAGCCGATCCATACAGGATCGGCCCAGTAGGAATTCATACTACCGACGCTTCTTATCTATCACGAGAAGGTTTGCAATGCTTGTACACCAACGTTCAGGGGCTACTCAGCAAGTTTTCTGAGCTTCGAATGCAGCACGCTGTTAGAAGTTTCGATTTAATTGCCCTGACTGAAACGTGGTTATCTTCTGCCGTATCTGACGCCGAAATTGCTCTTCCCGTTATGTCGATTCTGAGAAATGATCGCCCTACAAAAGGAGGCGGGGCTGTCCTTTACTACAAATTTTCGCTTAGATGTGATTTACTAGGTGATGCCCGTCTGTATTCCGTAGACTCACTGTGGTGCCGTATGCAGCTCAAAAACAATGACTCTGCTCTCGTTGCCGTTATCTATCGTCCGCCAAATTCTCTGCTAACCTTCGATCAAGAACTGATGTTATCCATACGTATCGCCTTATCATTGAAGCATACCCACGCGTTACTAATAGGTGACTTCAACATCACCGAGCTTGCCGCCACATCCGAACGCAGTACTTTTGCAACATGCATTGAGAACCTAATGGTAAGCCATCCATTATATAATCACGTACACGAACCAACCCGGTTTCGAGGTAATGATACACCCTCTCGACTCGATCTTATACTAACAAATGAAGAATTAATGATTGAGGAAGTGACGTACGGATCTCCTCTTGGAAAAAGCGACCACGTAGTTTTGAATTTCAATTTCGTTTGCTACGCTGACTATCCCGTTGACGAGATTGTACCTGTTCGGACCGTCACCGACTACAAAGCTTTCCAAGATACTGTAGCTGCAAATAACTTCGATTTTTTGCACATCGGTTCGTCTACCGACACCTGGTCCGAGTTCGTCACTAGATGGCAATTACTGCAAGCTCGTTGTTCATTTTCCGTGCCGACTAGACCTAAAGGATCTAAGTCATACATCCGCAGCAGAACCAGAAAGTGGATACACCGCAGGAACGAGGCCTGGCAAAACTTTAGAGTAAGTCAAGCTCACTCCGATTGGGACCAATACCGTATGCTTCGAAATCATTGCACAGCATTACTGCGTCACGACAAGTTATCTAGCCAAACTAAGCTCACTGCTAAATTTTTAGATAATAAAAAGTTACTCTACCAGTTTATCAACAACAAACAGAAAGTTCGTACTGGTATCCCTTCGCTTACCACCAAGCACGGCAACACGACTACCACAAAGGAAGCTGCAAATGCTTTGAAGGAACATTATATGCCAATATTTCAAGGATCTTCGGTGTCTCCTCATATCTCTCTTCCTCCTTTTTCATCCTCTTTTCTTATTTCAAGTGTTGATTTTACCCCTTCGGCCGTCCGAAACAAAATTTTGCAACTGCGCACCAACTCGTCCCCGGGAATCGACGGCATTACACCGAAAGCATTGCAGGCGGTTGCCGATCAGCTTTCTGAACCTCTAGCTCACTACTTCCAGCGTTTATTGGATGCCTCCGAAGTCCCAGATGGCTGGAAAGACGGAATCATCACCCCACTTTTTAAAAGTGGCAATCGCAGTGACCCAGCAAATTATCGCCCGGTCACGTTGCTTCCTGTCCTCTCGAAGGTGATGGAATCGATTATCGCCGATCACATTATGACTGTGATGGAGCGCTCGAATGTACTGACAGCGGGGCAGCATGGTTTTAGGCGGGGTCGATCATGCACTTCTAACTTACTACTCGCCAAGGACCATTGGACCAAAGCCGCTGATGAAGGGTATGGTGTAGACGTCATATATTTAGACTTCTCCAAGGCGTTCGACAGAGTTGATCATGCGATACTCCTTGAGAAATTAAAAGCAATTGGAATAGGACCTCCGCTGTTAACATGGATGGCAGCATTTCTTGGTCCCAGATCTCTGCGTGTACGAGTCAGGGATGAGCTCTCCGAACCTTTCCCAGTTTACTGCGGCGTACCCCAAGGATCCGTTCTTGGTCCGCGTTTGTTTTTGTTGTTTATCAACGATATTACAAAATATGTGACATCTCCACTCCTTCTATTTGCCGATGATATAAAATTATGGCGCGTCATCCGCTCACCCACGGACAACAGAGATCTACAGTCGGACCTCACCTCATTAGAGCGCTGGGCCGCTTGTAATAATCTCCCGTTCAACACCGACAAATGTCGCGTACTATTGGTGCGTCGGCGAGGAGATCCCGTGTACTCTGTAGGTGGAACTCGCTTACAGTTCTGCAAGCAGGAGAAAGACCTCGGCGTGTTGACGCAAGACGATCTGGGTTGTTCTGCTCAGTGCGCCCAGGCATCCACCGTGGCGAACCGGAATGTTGGACTTCTCAGAAGAGCGTTCGGTTCGTTTGACCCCCGGCTTTTCAAGCACCTATTAAATGCGTATGTTCGACCACACTTGGAATATGCAGCTTCCGTCTGGAATCCATGGTTAAAGCGCGATCAACACATCATGGAGCAGCCCCAACGACGAGCTACAAAGTTAGTCAAGGGTTTGCGTTACGCGAGTTACGAAGCTCGACTCCAAGTGCTTAATCTCTTCTCCACCAAGTACCGTCGCATTCGCGGCGATATGATTTTGACTTACCGCATTTTGACGGAAGATGGACACCCGTGCAGCGGGATGCTGTCGTTGGCCCCACCTTCCGGGAATCGCGGACACCACCTCAAGTTATCCCATCAGTACAGCCGACTTGAATGCCGAAGCAATTTTTTCGCGCTTCGGGTCCCTCGCACCTGGAACTCCCTACCCCCATCAGTTATTTCCGCCCCCTCTCTTAGCATTTTTAAGGAGCGCCTTGATCTCCACTTTTTCAATATACTGCGCAATTTTTAACTTCATTCATATTTGTACTCATTGATACTGCACCCTTCTTTTCTTTCCAGCGTATATTCGCGTTCACATTCCTTCGAAACTACCCAAACTTCCACGGACCCATATTTTGAACATTGTCGTGTGGTTACCCTACAAGCTTTTGGCTTGAACCCCAACCTTTTCACTGTCCAAGAACGCACCCATTATCCCCGTCCATAACAATCACTTTTAATTTCGACCCATCATGTACAATATCCTGTTGTTATTTTTAAGCTTGCAGCTATTTTTACCACAATAAACTATTGACTATTGACTATCATTGATAGGCAGTGACCAGCGATGTGTCCAACTGACTAAGTCATCAACTGCTTGTTGCAGTTGCTTGTGGCCATCGCAGGAACTGACAGAGGCCCAGAGTTTCAGATCATCCGCGAATAAAAGACAATCGATCGCTACCGCGTCCGGAATATCATTCACGAAAACTTTGAATAGCAATGGGCCAAGGACAGATCCCTGCGGCACTCCGGAGCCTGCTATCATCTCTGAAGACAAAACTCCATTCACCTCGACACGGTTTGACCGCCCTGAGATGAATGCCTCGATCCATTTTAGTAGACAACCCTGAATACCCAAACCCTCCAGCTTGACGAGCAATCGGCGGTGGGGCACGCGGTCAAACGCCTTACTGAAGTCGATAAAAATGACATCGACCTCTTGACCAGAATCAGTCAAAGCACACCAACTTTCTCGCGCCAGGAGCAGATTACTTACGCATGAGCGATTTTTGGTGAATCCATGTTGTTGTGCCCACACTTGTTGTGATCACAGAAGTCAATGTGACCGGCCTGTAATTAGCAGGATTACTGGGGTCCCCACTCTTAAACATAGGTTTAATAATACCCTGTTTCCATTCTTGTGGCAAGACCCCTAATGTTACAGATTTTGTAAACAACCTGGCCAGCGGAACGCACAACACTTCTGATAGTGCTCGTAAAACCAACGGATGAATACCGTCTGGTCCTGGCGCGGATTGTGTGTCTAACTGTTCCAACAGGTGTCTAACAGTCTCTACATCTACATCAAGATCAGACAGCACCTCACTGTTATTAGAGACAGAAGGAGGATCACTGTCTTCCAGACAGTACACGGAGGCATACTGCTTAGCCATGGCTTCAGCTTTCAAACCATCCTCAGTAATGTCTACCCCATTAGTATCTATCAAATTAGGAATATATGGCGACGCCTTTGTGCGGCGTCGAATGTATGCGAATAGCCGTTTTGGTGCACAAGTAGACTCGTCAACCAATCGCTGCTCGTACAACATACGTTTCCTGCGTTTTAATGCCGTACAAAGGTTTCTAGCTTGCCGATAGTTGTCATAGTCAGTGGCGTTTTTCCGACTTACGAATATCGACCAGAGCTTTTGACGTTGCCGCAAAAGTTTCCTTATCTCCTTATCAAACCAAGGTGGACCTTTCGCCTTACGACGACGTGTGGACAACGGAACAGCCACCTCAATAACTGTCAAAATGTTATTACGGATCACCAGCCAACAATCTTCAACATCAGCTGCTTGATCGAAAGACCAATCGAGAGATGAAGCAACATCCCGTAACCTACCCGCGTCTGCCTTCCAAAAATTCCTTCTGGGAATTGGATCTGGTACCCAGCCAGTGTTGCGTTTCCACATAAAACTTAAGGTGGCATGGTCACTGCAGCCTAATGGAGCTTCAGTCCGAAGCTGAGTAATATCGGACTGCGTGGGAGTGAATACCAAGTCCAAAATGGACTCACACCCAGTAGGGCCTACTCTGGTCGGATGGGAAACGTGCTGCACGAGGCCCACATCAACCACAGCGTCCAATAAGTCCCGCTCGAATGACCCAGAACCTTCATCTAGCGAAGTCCAATCAATACTAGGAGCATTGAAATCCCCCATAATCAAGCAGTTTGAGGATCTACCATACTGGCATATCTGTGATATCACAGTATCTGCCTGAGTATTGGGAGAACGATAAACGACACCTATCGTGGCAAATGAAGCTGCAGTCCTTATACGGCACCATATACTCTCAGCCATACCGGCAGTCTGCTGGAAGCGAGCCAACACTGCGACGGAAATATGTTGTTGGAAATATAAGGCAACCCCACCACCGATTTTAGCGTCTGTTCGATCCGAGCGAAAGAGTCTATATCCAAGTATGGCCAGTTCGGGATCATCCTGCTCAGGTGAGAGCCAGGTTTCCGTCACCGCAATGATCGCTGGAGGGTCATATCTAATCCGATCAAAGAGTTCATCCAGTTTGTTTCTCAAGCTCCTCGCATTAAAATATATCACTTTCAAAGATCCAGATCCCTCCGAATGCATATCGTCAGAGGTTGCCAACGAACTTTTGGCCTCATCCTCACAACCCGAAAATCCACAATGCGCAAGTTAGTTTCACCTGCGGCTCTGCGCTCGCTAATTTCCTGAGTAGCTTTTCGCATCTTCACACGATCTTCCGGAGAAAGATCACGCAGGAGTCGAAGTTCACTACCCTTTAACCTGTAACCCCTCTTTAGCAGTAAGGTCACTTGCTCAACAGAGTCTAACACAATCTTTAACGGTCTTGGGCGATCTCCTGGCGCTGGCCTGCGGCCTAGACGAAACGCTGTGCGTACCGTTACACCCTTTTCACCTTCGTCGAAAAGGGGGGCAAGAGCAGAATTTAAGAACTCGCGTTCCTGTTTAACCCTGTCTATCGCCAAAGCACCTGTTTGCTCCGGTGCATTGTGAAGAATGACGCAGGATTGTCTATTCTCAACAGTCGTAAAGCTCTGGTGTTTCTTCTTTATAGATTTATCTAGCTTAGATGGTTCCTGGACCTCTTTGGCCTCAAGAACGTTCGTTTCACTAGCAAAACTAATTCCGTCTTTGGAACCGAGTAAAGACGAGGAAGCCACTTCCGCAAAGGTGCGTACATCTTCAGATTGCACGCAGACTTGTTGTACACAAGATGTGTGGCGGTTATCCTTCTTCGAGGGTGAGCCACTATTTACAATACTCCCATCAATACCTTCAGAGGACTTAACAGAAGCCGTGTCAACTGGAAGCTGAGTACTTGCGAGCTTGAAACCAGTCGGTGGAAGGCATATCTTACATATCGTGTGAATGATATCGCATGAATTCTTCTGAAGCCAACGATACATCTCCGGCTTCATTGAACCACATCGAATATGTATCCACATTAGACAAATTTCACTACTTTCACTACTTTCAATACTTTATTGTGGAAGTAAAAGCTACAAGCTTAATAGAATAACCACAGGATAGTTAACACATTGGGTCGGGAAAAATTTCCACAGTCCAGAGAGGAGAAAAGTAATTCATATTGAGTGGGAAGTAAACGCTGTGGAGAGAGAGAAAATGGTGCAGTATCACAGATATCATAATAGCAAAATTATGATTAAAAATTGTGCAATGCGTTATAGAAATGAATATCAATGCGTTCTTTAAAAATAGTGGGAGATGGGGCAGGGCATTCCAAGCACGAGTAATCCGAATAGCGAAGAATTGTCTCCGGCAGTCCAGTCTACTGTGCCGATGCGCTAGCTTGAGAGGATAACCACGATTTCCAAAGGGCAGTGCCAATTCTAGCATTCGCCTACATGGGTGATTTTCATCCGTCAATATCCGATACGTAAGAAGCAGATCGCCTCGGAGTTGACGGTATCAGTATCACAGGGCGATAGTAGACACGAGTGCTCAGATTCTTTCGGAGGTGTGCTTGAAAACACCCACTACTACCAGGATTGATTCGTAAGTAACACAGGCGTGTGTAACTGTGAATGAAGGATGGGAGATGTCTCATCACCGAAAGGTGAAAGAGTTATGCATGTTGCATGTCTGTAGCGGATAAGCCGAGCGTTACGTTAATAAGAATTGTTATAAGTGTTGCTAATTAATGTATGTGTATGAAATTATGTATAAATATATATAATTATATTTATGCAAGAGAATACACTATGTCAACAACAGACTTACGAAATCCTTGTGTTGTCCACTCGGATTATTGCTAACAATGATTGTTGCACCTGCCACCCTTCGTCTAGCCCATGTTTGAACGCAATTACTGAAGTTGCCAAGATTAGTTCTGCGGGAAGTGAGTTCCACGCGTTCACTATACGGATGCTAAAGAAGTGCGATCTGGATTCGAGCCTGGTGTGCTGTTTACATAGCTTGAGACTGTGCCCTCGTGTACCAACCAAAGGAGAGAACCGAAAGAAGTCATCGAATTCGAGACAACTTAATCCTTTGACAACCTTGAAGGTCTCTATAAGATCCCCCCTAAGTTGCCTCCTCCTAAGTGAGAAAAGTCTTAGTGTTAATAGACGATTTTCATAATTGGTGTATGCTAACCCCTCGATCATGCGAGTGGCCAACTTCTGTACCTTTTCTAGCTGCACTATATCCTTCTGGTAATACGGCTTCCAAGCCTGGATACAGTATTCTAGATGTGGCCTTACTATTGCCTTGTAGAAGGGCAATAGCACCTTAGCTTTTCTGCAAGTGAGGGCTGAACGTAGTCGAAAGAGTTCCCTCCTGGCCCTTTGAGCACATTGGTCAGCCCACTTAAAGTTTGCGGAGACTACGATTCCTAGGTCCTTAGTAGACTTTACCCTACGGAACTCCGTGTGAGCTGAGGGCGTAGACACAATCATGTTGCCTGCCAGTGTAGAGAGCAAGTGACTCTTATTTAGGTTAAGGGGAAGGTCCCACTTACCCGCCCATGCTGTTACAGCTTCCACATCACTTATCAGATCGGATTTATCCGACCTACCGACAATTTTAACATTTTTAAACATATAACAGGGAGAGCGCAGTTGGTTGGCTAGATCCGTTGAAAACAATCTTAGTGTTGTTAGACGTTCTTGGTAGCTGGCGAGGCCAAGCCCCTTGACAAGCTTGGTAAAACGCCTCTGTGGTTGTTCCAACGCGTGCTGGTCACGCTTCAACCATGGTTTCCAGACAGAAATAGCATATTCTAAGTGTGGCCTGACGTACGCCTGAAGAAGAAGCGGCAAGAGACGTGAATCGATGGTTCCGAATGCCCGCTTCAAGAGCCCAACGTTTCTATTAGCTACGGTTGAAGCACTTTTACACTGAGCAGAACAGCCCAAGTCATGTTGCACGATCACTCCGAGATCCTTTTCTTGCGTTGTGGCAGTGAGGATCTTGCCACCTAGAATATACCTAGGGTCGCCAGGAAAGCCAACACGTAATGCGTGACATTTTCTAACGTTGAATGGTAAGCGATTGATCGTTGACCATTCATTCAATGAGTCTAGATCGGATTGCAGTTTTGACGTATCGTCAGACGAATCGATGGAGCGCCAGATCTTGATATCATCCGCAAATAGGAGAAATGGTGATTTCATGTATCCTCCAATGTCATTGATAAACAACAAAAATCAATAGTGTTCAATAGTGTATTACGGTATAAAAAAGCTAAGAGCTTGTACAAACCGCAGGATAGATAGAGCGGTGGGTCGAAAAAGCAAAGAGAGAAATGTTTGAGTTTCCAAGGCCTTATAGTGGGCCTCATTCGCGTTTAGCCTGCACCATCAATGGATTTTTGTGGCATTTGGACAGGTAGGGCGTCAACCCAGGACACAGCTACCCACAACATCCTCCGGAACAGGGTCAGTTGAAACTGCGTGTATACGGACTTCCGATACTGGGATCGTTGCCACGAGCTGGTGAGTTTTAGGGGGGAAATGCGGTAGGGTTTGTAAAAAAATGAAAATAGTGTTTACGGGTACTTGTATCTTGGGAGTGGGAGATTTCATGGAGGTGAAAATCGAGGAGACCTTTGAATGAACCGAGAGAAGCGACCTCAAAAAGCGTGCCTGGAAGAGTGTTCCACTGACTGCATACTCTCAGAGAAAAAGCTGTGTCGATATTCAAGCCTGCTCTGTTGATGTAACAGTTTGAGCTCATGTCCTCGGAGGTTAGTGCTTGGAGAGGGAACGATTAGGGAGTTGCATGGATGGGAGGGGTCAGTCAAGTTCCGGTGGGTAAGTAACATGTCACCGCGGTGAAGACGGTAGGTAACGGAGAATATATCTAAACTGCGTAACCTTTACTTACTACTTTACTTTTTACTTTTGTGCGGCTGGCTCCACGAGTGGATTAGCTGGCTTCATTGATGTCTCGGATCGCACCAGCCCACGCACGTCGATCGGAGACGAGATCGTTGCAGATCGTGATCCAGTCTCGTTCCCACCTGCGAACACCGTGGACGGTACGCAGACTCAGGGTGTCTACATCCTCTTTCACAGTTGAGAGCCAGGTTTTCACTTGACCACCTTGCCGCCGACACCAGGTGCGAACGGGTTTGAGCTCGATGACGAGTTTTGGAAGTGCTGTGTCTGTCTTTCGGAGGACGTGGCCAAACCATTGCAGCCTTCGCCGTTGTATGTGAGCGGAAAGTGGAGATAGTCCGCTGCAACGCTCTCGTACGGCTGCGTTAGATACTCGGTCAGTATATCGGATGCCCAAGATTACCCTAAGGCACCAATGGTCGAACACTTCTAATGTGCGTACATCCTGTGACCTTAAAGGCCATGTCTCGCATCCATAAAGCAGTACAGGGCGGATCGCTGCTTGATAAACACGCGTCTTAGTTTTTAGGCTGATCCCGGGCTTGCGCCAAAGGGTGCCTTTCAACTGCAAAAACGCATTACGAGCACGATCGACCCTTAACTTCACTTCATCTTTCGCCTGACCATTGGGCAATATACTTGAGCCGAGGTATTTAAAGACTGGAACGTATTCGATCGGACAACCCTGGACGCGAAGTGGCTGGATGCCTGGTGTGTCGGAATAAAAAAATGCCTTGGTCTTAGCCGCGTTTATCTCAAGACCGACTTTCGCGGCAGTGGCACTAATGCGGTCTAAAACGCTTTGCAGCATTTCGGTATTGTCGCCCAGAACGACTATATCGTCAGCGTAGTCAAGGTCGGAAATCCATAGATCCGTTGAAATTTGCACCCCTTGATACTCTGTTAACGCCTGGTTCATTATCCAGTCTACGACATAGTTAAACATAAACGGCGATAGCGGGCAACCTTGCCTGACTCCTGTGTGCAAGTTAAATTCACGCGATTCTTCACCGTAGACACGAACCCGTGCCCTTGTAGAGCTGTAATAGGCTCTGATTAGGTTGACGAGCTTTAATGGAACCCCATCCGATAGCATGATGTCCCATAAACAACCACGGTCTACGGAGTCGAAGGCGGCGCGGAAGTCAATAAAGCAAGCTATCGTTTGCTGTTGATACCGTGCACGGTGCTCGAGGATCCTGCGTAAAGTAAATATTTGATCTACGCAACCCATCCCAGGGCGAAATCCACCTTGGTTAACTCTGGTGCGCAGATTTCTTTCGGCGGAGAACCGATTAAGCAGGAGCGTTGCAAACACTTTAGCAGCGGTGTCGATTAGACTTATTCCGCGGTAATTGGAGCACACAGATTTATCTCCACGTTTCGGCAGTGTTAGAATGATAGACATCCCCCAGTCTGATGGGAAAACTTCCGTCTCCCAGATCGAACAAAACAGTCGATGTAGCGGAGATAGTAATACGTCGGCACAGGCTTTAATAAGTTCATGATTGTTACTTGTTTGTGATGTACACCTTTTGCATACAGTTACTAAACTTTCATATTTACATTTCAGCTCATGTACTCTCGTTCTAGATAAGTAAAGCGTTACTTATTCTATACTAACGTGACTTCCTTTTGAACTCAATTCGGATCAGATACTACAACGTTACAATTTACTTATCTATAACACGATGGATCCAACTTACTTTACTTTACTTTACTTTGTGCGACTATCTCCTCCTGGAGGATGAGTCGGCTTCAAAGACGATTCTTGGGAAATTGGGTACAAAGCGGCGTTTCCAGCACCACTCGGCGTTTGTTCGGGTCAGCTTCTCTAACCTTTGCACAACCAAGTGCGACCTGCAAGGCAGCAGGGAGTTGCCAGAAAGAGGTGGTCTACCAGACTTCTTTCCAGGTTTTTTCTCAGGGTTTTCTCCCGAAGCCTTTTCCGCGATCGGTTATCCCACAAGGCAGCGGAGGTTTAAAATCAGGGTTTTCCTTCCCTTAGATGAAATGCCCTCCCAGGCTAACTAGCTACATCTGCCCGAAGCAAACTGGTTTTCAGTCGCCAGTCACTCGCCCTCGCCCCTTCTCCTGTTGGTAGAAGCAGTTCCGCCGGGCTCGGGGAGCCACTCGTGCAGGCCAGAAGCTGGACTTGGTTGTCAGAGGCTATTTGAGACGCATGCCATATAGGAGCATTTTATAAACAGTGGGAGCTTATCCCCACTGCCACCCCCGGCTATGACAACCTTTGGATCCAACATTACGACCAAGATTCTTCGACGCCGATCCCAACTCACCAGATGCACCCAAACGCTGGAATCATTGGTTTCGCACATTTAATACTTATCTGAACTCTGTCGAGCCTTCCAAATCTGACAAACTTGAAACGCTCATTCATTTCCTGGATCCTCTGGTGAATGATAATATTGCGGACTGTGCCGATTACAATTCTGCGATAGATGCGTTGCGACAACTTTATATCCGCCCTAAAAATATTATTTATGCTAGATATCTCTTGCAAACGTGCAAACAAGAACCTGACCAAGACGTTGATCAGTTTGTGCTAAAACTAAAGTCTTTGGCCAAGGATTGTGAATTCAAAACTGTCACTGCAGTGGAATATCAAAACGAATGTATCCGAGATGCTGTGATAAACGGAATTCAGTCCTCTTCTATTCGCGAAAAACTGTTGGCGCAGTCGGAACTCAGTCTAGACGGAGCACACAGACTTGCGAGATCTCTTGAATTAGCTCACAAACAGTCTCAGTCATATACAGGTAATCAGTCCCTCTCATGTTCAGCGATCCCATCCACACAACGGAAACCGGCCGAGCCCTCACCACAGTCTAATCTGTGTGGCGATCATACCACTGCTTTATCAACATCCATGCAAACTTGTTATTTCTGTGGTTATACCCGACATCCTCGTTCAAAATGCCCTGCACGAGAATCAGTGTGCAATCTTTGTGGCAAAAGAGGTCATTTTCAGCGCTTATGCCGTTCGAAAACTAGACTCAATCACCATACAAACTGTGCGTTGATGCCAGTTTTATCATCTATGTCTGTTGCCCCTGCACCTGCTTGCTTATCCCGCACTATCACAACTGTTGAAATCAACGGAATTTCCCTCCGTGCTCTTGTTGATACTGGGAGTTCTTGTAGTTTTATCAGCTCTAACATAGTAAATTCATACAATTGGAAAGTTTACCCAAGCTCTTCAGTGGTCAAAATGGCGTCTATGACACTCTCTTGTCGAACGATGGGTTATTGTTCTGTATCCATTCAATACGGATGTGCCCTATATAAAAATTTCAAACTATTCGTACTACCTAATCTCTGCACTGAAGTCCTATTTGGACATGACTTCCTTGGTCTGCACTCCAAGATCGAAATTCCATTCGGTGGTGATCGTGATGCATTTACCCTCTGCGGCTTGACTGCTGCAAGCGTTGAATCTCCCTCACTCTTTACGAACTTGTCGCCAGCTTGCAAGCCTATTGCAACCAAATCGAGAAGACATTGCCCAGATGATGAACAATTCATAAGAATTGAAGTTGACCGCTTGTTGCAAGAAGGCATAATTGAGTATTCAACGTCACCATGGAGAGCCCAAGTGCTTATCACAAAGAATACGAACCACAAACGTCGAATGGTCGTGGATTACAGTCAGACCATCAATCAGTTTACATATTTGGATGCGTACCCATTGCCGCGTCTTGATAAAATGATTGAAGAGATCTCACGCTTCGGAATTTATAGTACTTTGGACCTTTTATCTGCTTACCATCAAATTCCGATAGCTGCAACCGACCGTCCATATACCGCTTTTGAAGCTTCTGGTAGCTTATTCCAGTTTTGCCGCATACCGTTTGGTGTTAGAAATGGTGTAGCATGTTTTCAACGCGCTATGGACGGCATTATTAAGTCCGAAAATTTGAAAAACACGTATGCCTACATAGACAATGTCACGATTTGTGGTAACACTCAGGAGGAGCATGATGCTCATTTCGAGTCGTTCATGAAAGCTACAAGAAAGTATGGAATTACACTTAATGATAGTAAGACTGTCACCGCCGCCAAGGAGATCTGTCTCTTGGGTTACAAGGTTTCCAAAGGTGTGATTAGACCTGACCCAGAACGTATGGAACCTATTCGTAAACTACCACCCCCACGTAACGCTAAAGAATTAAAACGCGTGATTGGAATGTTTGCTTACTACTGTCATTGAATACCAACGTTTTCTGACAAAATAAATAAACTCGTCAAAAACAAGACATTCCCTCTACCTGACGACGTCCATTCAACCTTTGAAAATCTGAAAAGCGAACTTGAATGTGCCATACTTATTACGATAGACTATAATGAACCATTGGTCATCGAAACAGATGCTTCTGATGTCGCCATTGCCGCTTCTCTTAGCCAAAACCATAAACCCATTGCCTTTTTCTCGAGGACACTCAATCCTAGCGAAAAAAATCACTCGGCTGTAGAGAAGGAAGCATACGCCATTGTTGAATCCATCAGGAAATGGAGGCACTATCTACTTGGTAGACCATTTAAACTGGTCACTGACCAGCGCTCGGTTGCATTTATGTATGGTGGCAGCCAAAAGAGTAAAATCAAAAACGATAAGATACAGCGCTGGAAAATCGAGCTTTCCGAATACAAGTATGATGTTGTGTATCGACCGGGTAAAGAAAACCATGTTGCGGACACTTTATCACGTAACATCTGTGCGTCCATTACTAACCCTGAACAACTGAAGGAGCTGCACACCTCACTCTGCCATCCAGGAATCACCCGAATGTTTCATTTTGTCCGGTGCAAAAATCTTCCTTATTCGGTAGACGATGTCAAACGAGTCATTGCCAATTGCAGAGTGTGTGCTGAACTAAAGCCAAGGTTTTTCAGGTCTTCCGGTACCCTCATTAAAGCCACACAGCCTTTCGAGCGTCTAAGTATAGATTTCAAAGGTCCTTTACCTTCAAGTACTCGAAATCGATATTTGTTAACATTAATAGACGAATTCTCTCGATTTCCTTTTGCCTTTCCATGTGCGGATATGTCATCAGCTACTGTGATTGGCTGTCTCACACAACTTTTCACATTGTTCGGGATGCCTGCCTATATCCACTCTGACAGGGGTTCGTCATTCTTGTCTTCTGAACTCAAAAACTTTCTGACTGAGAAAGGAATCGCCATGAGTCACACATCAGCATATAATCCACAAGGCAACGGCCAGGTAGAACGTCTCAATGGCACACTTTGGAAAACAATCAGCCTTGCTCTGAAAACTCATAATTTACCGATAACTCGTTGGGAGACTGTTTTACCTGATGCTCTACACAGCCTCCGGTCATTGCTGTGCACATCTACGAACCACACACCTCATGAACGCATGTTTCAGTATGCTCGACGCTCTTGTTCTGGGACCTCTCTGCCTTCTTGGCTAACTACGCCAGGTTCGGTCCTCCTGCAGCGATGCGATCGGTCATCTAAGTATCAACCGTTGGTGGAAGAAGTGGAGCTTCTGAGTTGTAACCCTCATTACGCTCGTATTGCTCATCAAGATGGCAGAACGGAAACTGTATCACTCCGCCGTTTAGCCCCAACAGTTCGGGAAACGACAACAGACCCTTGTGATCATCCTGACTCCGATACAAACATCGAACAAAGGACCTCGGATGTAACACAGGAAGACCACAACAATAATTCCCGATCAGTGGAGATGTTGCCGATGTCATCGCATGAAACCCTTACCCCTACTTACCCGGAACTACTAGAAAAGCAGCAACGGGTTCGCCCCTACGATCTGAGAAAACGTGAAGCCTAAAATTAATTTGGCCTTCAATCGTACGAGCTGACTTAAAACAAAGCCGGGGTGAATGTCATGATTGTTACTTGTTTGTGCTGTACACTTTTTGCATACAGTTACTGAACTTTCATATTTACATTTCAGCTCATGTACTCTCGTTCTAGATAAGTAAAGCGTTACTTATTCTATACTAACGTGACTTCCTTTTGAACTCAATTCGGATCAGATTCTACAACGTTACAACAGCCGATGTAGCGGAGATAGTAATACGTCGGCACAGGCTTTAATAAGTTCAACGGAAATTCCGTCCTCATCTGGCGATTTACCATTCTGGATTCGTCGTAAAACACTTGATATCTCGTATTCTGATGGTGCTCGCAGTTGACCGGGTATTCACAGCTATTTATCGGGCAAGTGAATACTGCATTGATAGATGACGGGCGGTTCAGTAGCTGACTGAAGTGCTCAACCCACCTATCTATCTTTTGATGAAGGTCAAATATCATCTGTCCTGACGAATCTCGAAGGTTCGTACAAAAACCACAGCTTCCAGATGCTCTGCGAATCAGGCGAAACAGTCGTCCAAAGTCTCCTATACTTGCTGCGGCTTCCATTTCGGATGCGGTTTCTGCCCAATATAGCTGACGATCCTTGCGGGCTGATCGTGTAGCAGCTCTCCTAAGGAGGCGATAATCAGATGCACCATGCATTCGGGCGTCTCTTGCCCGGGCATAGAGCTCGACGGTGTTCTGAGAAATCCAATCTCGTCGGCGACGAGAGGCCGTGCCTAGGGTTTTTAGTGCTGCAGTCTGAGTAGCGGTCTTCAGTCTGGACCACTGTTGTTCGACTGATGCATCACTCCCATCCAACCGCTCAGCGATATCGTCAATGAGCTTCTTACGTTGGGCCGGGTTTCCTAAGGCTTCCAAGTTTAAGCGCTTCCTAGGAGTTTTCCTTTGGCGGTTTAGCAGGCGAAGTCGGAGCTTTGCGCGAACAAGTGTGTGATCGGTGCCTGCTGCGTTCCCTGTTTCGGCTCCACGATAGGACCTACAGTCGAGCACCGAAGACATCCAACGTGCGCGAATTAGAACATAATCGATCTGGTTCGCCGTTCTACCATCGTTCGAGTACCATGTGACCAAGTGTTTTTTAGGGTGCTGGAATTTAGTGTTACAGACGCATAGGTGATTGTAGGCCGCAAACTCGATCAGTCGATCGCCATTCGCGCAGCGCTGCCCTAGGCCAAATTTTCCCAAGATTCGGTTTGTTGCGGAATCTGCTGATCCTGTACGAGCGTTCCAGTCACCAGCCACAACCAGTACGTCGTTTCCAGCAACTCTATCGACTACGAATTGAATTTGGTTATAAAAATCGTCTTTTGTAGTTTGGTCGGCTGATAGGGTTGGGGCATACACCGAAACGACTGTTATATTCAAAGGGTGACCCCTCAGCCGGACCACCGCAATTCTCGGGGATACAGGCATCCATGACATGAGTGCTTGCTTAGCATGGTCGCTGAGCGCTATCGCTACTCCATGCTGACCAGATCCATCCTCGGGCCCACTATAAAAAAGCCAATAATTACGATCGACTCCGGGGACCTTGATCGATTTGGATCCGTGTCCGGGAAGGCGGACCTCGGAAAGACAAGCAACATCTACTTGGTAGTCCAATAAAGAGCGCATCGTGATTGCTTGACTACCAACGTCACGCAGTGTCCGTACGTTCCAACATCCCAGATAAAAGACCTTACGGATATTTATGGCCCCAGCTAGCTTACTTTTCACCCTAGCCGCTGGGAGAGCCAAGGGCGCGTCGCGTCTCGGGAACGCCGTAGCAGAGAGCTGAGATATACGTTGAGACATCGTCATGAAGTTTCTTGGGGATAGTGTACAAGTGATGTCCCCAGCACCACTTGGTGTTTGTTCGAGTACACCTCTCTAGCCTTTGCACAGCCAAGTGCAACCTACAAGGCAGCAGGGAGCTGGCAGATAAACGCGCTGTGCGCCAGTTATCTACCTACGGGGCTTCTCTCCGGATTTTTCCTCGGGGTTTTCTCCCGAAGCCTTTCCCGCAATCGGGTAACCCACAAGGCAATGGGGGTTTGGAGTCAGGGTTTTCCTTCCCCTACTTTACTTTACTTTGTGCGACTATCTCCTCCTGGAGGATGAGTCGGCTTCAAAGAAGATTCTTGGGAATTTGGGTACAAAGCGGCGTCCCCAGCAACACTCGGCGTTTGTTCGAGTCAGCTTCTCTAGCCTTTGCACAACCAAGTGCGACCTGCAAGGCAGCAGGGAGTTGCCAGAAAGATTTTGTCTACCAGACTCTGTTCCAGGTTTTTCCTCAGGTTTTTCTCCCGAAGCCTTTCCCGTGATCGGGTATCCCGCAAGGCAGCGGAGGTTGAAAATCAGGGTTTTCCTTCCCTTAGATGAAATGCCCTCCCAGGCTAACGAGCTACATCTGCCCGAAGCAAACTGGTTTTCAGGCGCCAGTCACTCGCCCTCGCCCCTTCTCCTGTTGGTAGAAGCAGTTCCGCCGGGCTCGGGGAGCCACTCGTGCAGGCCAGAAGCTGGACTTGGTTGTCAGAGGCTATTTGAGACGCATGCCATATGGGAGCATTTTATAAACAGTGGGAGCTTATCCCCACTGCCACCCCTGGCTATGACAACCTTTGGAACCTTTCCTGGTAAGACATGTTGAGCATACCACGGACGAGCTTTGTCGCACGTCTCTGAGCTTTTTCGAGGAGGGACACGTCTTTGCAATAGTCAAGAGTATAATATGGTACAGAAAGCGATGAGCTTGAAATATAACCATAGGATAGTCAGTACAGAGGGTCGGGTGGAGTTCTTCTTCTGAATCGAAAGCAGAAGGGATAGAATCCCGTTTGAGCTTTATCACAGTAATAGACATGGGTGACTTCTGCTGACAAGGCAAACCCTGAGAGTAGAGGAACACCACTATATCACTCCGGGGATCAAGTCCATCCGTCTCAACAAATGCTGATCCAACGCGCTTTTGAATAGCTGTTCAGATGGTAGAGACAGGAGCCTTTCGGTAGAGAGTTCCAAGTGTTCACCACCCGCGTGGATAGCGTGCTCGCATTACTCAGCTTCAGCCTTCTAGGCTTCTGCAACTTAAAGTCATGTCCACGTGTCCTCGACTCACCTACTAATCGGAAGTACTGGAGGAACTCGTCTCCATATTGACCGAGAAGAATACGGCGTGTCAGGAGCAGGTCATATCTTTCCCTTCGAAGTTCGAGGGGGTATAGTTTCAGCAAGCTCCTCCTATCCTCGTACGCGAGTTGGCGCATTCCACAAACCATCTTAGTGCCCCTCCTTTGTACCCTCTCCAAGGAGTCGCATTCGCCTTTGGACTGAGGAAATGCAACAGGTAGCCCATATTCCAACAGAGGACGAATGTACACAGAGAAAAGTGTCTGGAACATTTGCGGGGTAATGGACGCAAAGGAACGCCGAATCGCCCAGAGCATCCTGGTAGCGCTGCCTATTCTCCGACAAGTGTCAGCCTTCGACTTCAAAGAATCCATAACCAGAATCCCTAAGTCTTTTTCGACCGTCACCGCTCTAATAGGCTTACCTCCAAGAAAGTATTCACCACCAGTGTCATCGGAGTTTATGCGCATGACCACTGTCTTGTCCTCATTGATAGGCAGTGACCAGCGATGTGTCCAACTGACTAAGTCATCAACTGCTTGTTGCAGTTGCTTGTGGCCATCGCAGGAACTGACAGAGGCCCACAGTTTCAGATCATCCGCGAATAAAAGACAATCGATCGCTACCGCGTCCGGAATATCATTCACGAAAACTTTGAATAGCAATGGGCCAAGGACAGATCCCTGCGGCACTCCGGAGCCTGCTATCATCTCTGAAGACAAAACTCCATTCACCTCTACACGGTTTGACCGCCCTGATATGAATGCCTCGATCCATTTAAGTAGACAACCCTGAATACCCAAACCCTCCAGCTTGACGAGCAATCGGCGGTGGGGCACGCGGTCAAACGCCTTACTGAAGTCGATAAAAATGACATCGACCTCTTGACCAGAATCAGTCAAAGCACACCAACTTTCTCGCGCCAAGAGCAGATTACTTACGCATGAGCGATTTTTGGTGAATCCATGTTGTTGTGGACACCAACGCCCACACTCCAAAAGAAAGTGCTCTAATTTCCTTTTGATCAGCTTCTCTAAAATTTTACCGATCACAGAAGTCAATGTGACCGGCCTGTAATCGGGACTACTGGGGTCCCCACTCTTAAACATAGGTTTAATAATACCCTGTTTCCATTCTTGTGGCAAGACCCCTAATGTTACAGATTTTGTAAACAACCTGGCCAGCGGAACACACAACACTTCTGATAGTGCTCGTAAAACCAACGGATGAATACCGTCTGGTCCTGGCGCGGATTGTGTGTCTAACTGTTCCAACAGGTGTCTAACAGTCTCTACATCTACATCAAGATCAGACAGCACCTCACTGTTATTAGAGACAGAAGGAGGATCACTGTCTTCAGACAGTACACGGAGGCATACTGCTTAGCCATGGCTTCAGCTTTCAAACCATCCTCAGTAATGTCTACCCCATTAGTATCTATCAAATTAGGAATATATGGCGACGCCTTTGTGCGGCGTCGAATGTATGCGAATAGCCGTTTTGGTGCACAAGTAGACTCGTCAACCAATCGCTGCTCGTACAAAATACGTTTTCTGCGTTTTAAAGCCGTACAAAGGTTTCTAGCTTGCCGATAATTGCCATAGTCAGTGGCGTTTTTCCGGCTTACGAATATCGACCAGAGCTTTTGACGTTGCCGCAAAAGTTTCCTTATCTCCTTATCAAACCAAGGTGGACCTTTCGCTTTACGACGACGTGTGGACAACGGAACAGCCACCTCAATAACTGTCAAAATGTTATTACGGATCACCAGCCAACAATCTTCAACATCAGCTGCTTGATCGAAAGACCAATCGAGAGATGAAGCAACATCCCGTAACCTACCCGCGTCTGCCTTCCAAAAATTCCTTCTGGGAATTGGATCTGGTACCCAGCTAGTGTTGCGTTTCCACATAAAACTTAAGGTGGCATGGTCACTGCAGCCTAATGGAGCTTCAGTCCGAAGCTGATTAATATCGGACTGCGTGGGAGTGAATACCAAGTCCAAAATGGACTCACACCCAGTAGGGCCTACTCTGGTCGGATGGGAAACGTGCTGCACGAGGTCCACATCAACCACATCGTCCAATAAGTCCCGCTCGAATGACCCAGAACCTTCATCTAGCGAAGTCCAATCAATACTAGGAGCATTGAAATCCCCCATAGTCAAGCAGTGTGAGGATCTACCATACTGACATATCTGTGATATCACAGTATCTGCCTGAGTATTGGGAGAACGATAAACGACACCTATCGTTGCAAATGAAGCTGCAGTCCTTATACGGCACCATATACTCTCAGCCATACCGGCAGTCTGCTGGAAGCGAGCCAACACTGCGACCGAAATATGTTGTTGGAAATATAAGGCAACCCAACCACCGATTTTAGCGTCTGTTCGATCTGAGCGAACGAGTCTATATCTAAGTAGGGCCAGCTCGGGATCATCCTGCTCAGGTGAGAGCCAGATTTCCGTCACCGCAATGATCGCTGGAGGTTCCCGTCTAATCCGTTCAAAGAGTTCATCCGGTTTGTTTCTCAAGCTCCTCGCAATAAAATATATCACTTTCAAAGATCCAGATCCCTCCGAATGCATATCGTCACAGGTTCCCAATGAACTTTTGGCCTCATCCTCACAACCCGAAAATCCACAATGCGCAAGTTAGTTTCACCTGCGGCTCTGCGCTCGCTAATTTCCTGAGTAGCTTTTCGCATCTTCACACGATCTTCCGGAGAAAGATCACGCAGGAGTCGAAGTTCACTACCCTTTAACCTGTAACCCCTCTTTAGCAGTAAGGTCACTTGCTCAACAGAGTCTAACACAATCTTTAACGGTCTTGGGCGATCTCCTGGCGCTGGCCTGCGGCCTAGACGAAACGCTGTGCGTACCGTTACACCCTTTTCACCTTCGTCGAAAAGGGGGGCAAGAGCAGAATTTAAGAACTCGCGTTCCTGTTTAACCCTGTCTATCGCCAAAGCACCTGTTTGCTCCGGTGCATTGTGAAGAATGACGCAGGATTGTCTACTCTCAACAGTCGTAAAGCTCTGGTGTTTCTTCTTTATAGTTTTATCTAGCTTTGATGGTTCCTGGACCTCTTTGGCCTCAAGAACGTTCGTTTCACTGGCAAAACTAATTCCGTCTTTGGAACCGAGTAAAGACGAGGAAGCCACTTCCGCAAAGGTGCGTACATCTTCAGATTGCACGCAGACTTGTTGTACACAAGATGTGTGGTGGTTATCCTTCTTCGAGGGTGAGCCACTATTTACAATACTCCCATCAATACCTTCAGAGGTCTTAGCAGAAGCCGTGTCAACTTGAAGCTGAGTACTTGCGAGCTTGAAACCAGTCGGTGGAAGGCATATCTTACATATCGTGCGAATGATATCGCATGAATTCTTCTGAAGCCAACGATACATCTCCGGCTTCATTCCACCACATCGAATATGTATCCACATTAAACAAATTTCACATTGAACAGCTTTAGCGTTATTGGCGACCTGTTTCGAACAAACCAGACAAGAATCCCCAGAGTGAGCAGCGGAGCCCCCATTCTCTTGAGGCTTCCTTGCAGTCGGTGCTGCATGATCTCCTTTTGCAGATTTACGAGTCGTAACCATGTTCAAATCCGTTGAAAATAGAATAAAAGTTCTTGTAATAATCTTGAAATAGATCGGATATCCACAACAATATCAAAATATCGTTCAGCGGGTTCGGCGTCATTTGCCTAAGTTTCGTGAAGGGTGAGGTTATGTATCATAACAGTCAATACAGGGGGAGATGAATCGGCGTAGTTCCGTATATGTATCTGGAAAGGAAGAAGAAAATGGATGCAGTATCGGGAAGAAGGAAAAGCGAAAATTCATTAAACTTGTGGAGAAAAATAAAGATATGCGTCAAGTCGCTCTTTAAAAATGGAGAGTCAATAGTCAATAGTTTTATTGTGGTAATAAAATCTGATAGCTTGTAAGAAACCACTACGTGAGAGTAGAATACCATTCCGAAACGCTAAAATCTCACCGGAAGCACAGGACCGGTTTCGAGGTTTTTGCCTCTCATCAGCTATGCGTATCCGCTGGACTCTTCGCGTTTCGAACTAGTATTTGTGTAGACGGATGGCGTAATAAGAACTGAAGTTCTCGTCTACTCGCTACTTTATAAGTAGCTGAAGGGACTAAACTAAGCCCCAACTGATCCAACGGCGTATTGCCGCGAGGGTTATTACAACCCCAGGATAGATCAGAGTAGAATACCATTCCGAAACGCTAAAATCTCACCGGAAGCACAGGACCGGTTTCGAGGTTTTGCCTCTCATCAGCTATGCGTATCCGCTGGACTCTTCGCGTTTCGAACTAGTATTTGTGTAGACGGATGGCGCAATGTGAATCGAGTTCGCGTCTACTCGCTACTTTATAAGTAGCTGAAGGGACTAAACTTAGCCCCAACTGATCCAACGGCGTTTTGCCGCGAGGGTTGCCGCGAGGGTGATGACAACCCAGGAATAGATCAGAGTAGAATACCATTCCGTAACGCTAAAATCTCACCGGAAGCACAGGACCGGTTTCGAGGTTGTTGCCTCTCATCAGCTATGCGTATCCGCTTGACTCTTCGCGTTTCGAACTAGTATTTGTGTAGACGGATTGCGCAATGTGAACTGAAGTTCGCGTCTACTCGCTACTTTATAAGTAGCTGAAGGGACTAAACTAAGCCCCAACTGATCCAACGGCGTATTGCCGCGAGGGTTATTACAACCCCAGGATAGATCAGAGTAGAATACCATTCCGAAACGCTAACATCTCACCGAAAGCACAGGACCGGTTTCGAGGTTTTTGCCTCTCATCAGCTATGCGTATCCGTTGGACTCTTGGCGTTTGGAACTAGTATTTGTGTAGACGGATGGCGTAATAAGAACTGAAGTTCTCGTCTACTCGCTACTTTATAAGTAGCTGAAGGGACTAAACTAAGCCCCAACTGATCAAACGGCTTGTTGCCGCGAGGGTTATTACAACCCCAGGCTAGTTCGAAGTAGAATACCATTCCGAAACGCTAAAATCTCACCGGAAGCACAGGACCGGTTTCGAGGTTTTTGCCTCTCATCAGCTATGCGTATCCGCTGGACTCTTCGCTTTTCGAACTAGTATTTGTGTAGACGGATGGCGTAATGTGAACTGAAGTTCTCGTCTACTCGCTACTTTATAAGTAGCTGAAGGGACTAAACTAAGCCCCAACTGATCCAACGGCGTATTGCCGCGAGGGTTATTACAACCCCAGGATAGATCAGAGTAGAATAACATTCCGAAACGCTAAAATCTAACCGGAAGCACAGGACCGGTTTCGAGGTTTTTGCTTCTCATCAGCTATGCGTATCCGCTGGACTCTTCGCGTTTCGAACTAGTATTTGTGTAGACGGATTGCGCAATGTGAACTGGAGTTCGCGTCTACTCGCTACTTTTATAAGTAGCTGAAGGGACTAAACTAAGTCCCAACTGATCCAACGGCGTATTGCCGCGAAGGTTATTACAACCCCTGGATAGATCAGAGTAGAATACCATTCCGAAACGCTAAAATCTCACCGGAAGCACAGGACCGGTTTCGAGGTTTTTGCCTCTCATCAGCTATGCGTATCCGATGGACTCTTCGCGTTTCGAACTAGTATTTGTATAGACGGATGGCGTAATAAGAACTGGAGTTCTCGTCTACTCGCTACTTTATAAGTAGCTGAAGGGACTAAACTAAGCCCCAACTGATCCAACGGCGTATTGCCGCGAGGGTTATTACAACCCCAGGATAGATCAGCGTAGAATACCATTCCGAAACGCTAAAATCTAACCGGAAGCACAGGACCGGTTTCGAAGTTTTTGCCTCTCATCAGCTATGCGTATCCGCTGGACTCTTCGCGTTTTGAACTAGTATTTGTGTAGACGGATGGCGCAATGTGAATCGAAGTTCGCGTCTACTCGCTACTTTATAAGTAGCTGAAGGGACTAAACTAAGCCCCAACTGAT